>BPLR01006282.1:0-77203 GCA_021605095.1 Caerostris extrusa
CATTTAAACATATCATAACTGTGCTTTTAATAACATAAAGTACATCTTCAGATCATTAAGTATTTTTATATTCATTTTAAAATATGGAGAATTAATTGACGTTTAAAATGCTTCCACTTTCAGCAATAAATTAATGATATGTTTTCTGCACGAAAATAGTTATCTCTAATCCAAAATTCTTTTTGAAGATAACCCTTTAATTGCAGTTACTTATGAATAATTTTTCTTATGTTGGAAATAATAAAAGTGATAAATGGTATAAAAATTCAAAATAGTTTAATGTGGATTATCAATATATTTAATATTTTACTTTACCAATTTCAACCCTTATCACAAATTTAATGCAACAATTTCTTTCGAATCTTGTAAATTTACTATATAACAGAAGTATTTTACAAATTTCTTTTGTCACTACCTTTTATATTTTACTATTTTGGCCCTGCTATATCCCAATAATATAAGTATAAAATACGAACAACGAAAACAAAAATTTCTAATTTCTTGAAATATACTTAATAAAGAAAACTAGTTTTAGAAATAAATTAAAATATTAACTAAATTAATAATATGAATTATTATTAATGAAGTATTAAGTAAAATAACGTGCGCCAATAACATGATCCAGATCTTCATAAGATATAGTAAGGGATCCACCATATCTTCCCGAAACAAAATATAGCCAATGGAAAAAAAGTTCAAAGTTGATAGATCGATCCTCCTTTCAAACCTTTGATCCTTACGTTAAACTTTGACATGTATGTTTTTTTTTCGCCCGTTAGTCTTTGGAACCGATAATGGGAGAGGGAGAAAGAGAAAAGGGAGTGTATAAAATCGAGTGCAGGTTCAAGACAGTACGGCAGTACAGCAGTACAAAGACCCTTAAACGAACTGGCTTTTAAAATGATTTTGTAAATACTTGTTATATAATTTTGTTTCGTGTGTTATGTGTTGCAGTTGTGCAGTGCTGTCTTAGCAAATTTAAATAAATATGACAGTTAAACGTCTCTTAAATTATTTAAAGAAATAATTCAGTTCTACCCTGAAACAACACTGAAACAAGATCACGCATATCCTGCCCTAACTTTTACTGATATCATTGCATTAACATTATTAAATAATGATAAGCATTTGAATAACTTATAATAATTAGCATTACTTTCAAATGATTGCTTTCTGTTTATTTCATCAACATAGGCTGTTACATAGTCATTAACGGTACTCACACATGTCATCTTATATTTTAATACAGGGATAGTTCTCATACAAATATGAATTGAAAAAAAATAATAATAATTTATTACAGTACAGGAATTCAAGCGCTTACCATTTTTTTTTTAAATTAGACAATTTTTTTGCTGTTCTGGGCATTAATATCTGAAATATTCTTTCTTAAAAATATTTTACGTCATTCATGTAAATGTAAAATCCTCATCAAAAATACAGCTTTGCAAATCTGTATTTAGATAATTTCCAAACCAATCCTCTAACTATTATAATTATTTGAGTTTAATTACTAACTTAACCAAAAAAACAATCACCATTATTTAATTCAACTAAAATCGTTATAATATTTACTAACACAAGGGGAATTGAGATTTCTTAACAAAAATCAACAATGTTTGTTAATTTGTTGTTGTTTATTTTTGTCATGCAAAATTCTATACACGTTTCTGAAAACTTTCAAAAGGAATTAGTAAATTCTTTCAAAATTAGTAATTAATAATTCAACTAGTAATTTTTTTATTTTTTGCTTAGTTATTCTTTTCTGAAAAAAAAGAATACAATACAAGGCAAATAATAAAAGATAATTATTATTATTTCTGAAAGGAATATTAAACAATTACATATATTGCTGATTATAGATCATAGTATTAATTGCGATTTAATTACTATTAAAATTCTATAAATATTTGCTTTAACCAACACACACTCCAACACACTCATTTAAAAAAAAAAAATTATCTGAAATAAATTTCTAACTATTTTTCCATTTTAACAAAGCAATGAAAAGCCTTGTAATTTAAATTTCCGTATTGACAATTCCAGCTAAGTTGAAACACTTTTCGCGATTCCTTTTTTAAAAAAGGGGTGAAAGTTGAACTTGAAAAAAAAAAAAATTTTTTTCCCTAAATTTAAGAACTCTGAGCAAGAGTGATTAAGGCAAAGATAATGTAATTTTTTCGCTTTAAACTTAAATCAATCAACTACGTTAATGACTTGTTTATGCTGGTCTTTGAAACTCCACTTAATTCTTTTGATTACTGAGTAACTTGAAAACGAAATTAATTATTATGGCTTTTTTTCAGCATTTGCATCTTAAATTTTTAAGAGCTTGAAAGATTGCATGATTTTTATAAAAGAAGTATTTTTTATGTCATTATTCGATGGGAGGACTTAGAGTCGAAATTCTAAAGAGATATTAAAAAAGAATGCATTGTGGCTTAAGTATATATCCTGTGTAAGTTATATGTAGGAAAAATGTATATCGCTTTTTGCATTGAAGTTTTTAAAATTTTTAGTTCGTAATATGATTTTAATATTATAAGCTACTATTATTTGAATATTACTGTTAAAATAGTCATCAGCCAAATTATTGTATAAAATTTGCATTATATTCTAAAGATTGCTTTCTGTTTATTTCATCAACATTGGGTGTTCATAGCCATTAACGCTACTCACACAGGCCATCTTTTATTTTAATACAAAGATAGTTCTCACTAAATATGAATTGGAAAAAAATAATAATTAATTATTTCCTCGAAGTACAGGATTTCAAACATTTAACAATTTATTTTTAAATTAGACATTTTTTCTTTCTGGGCATAAATATCAGAAATATTCTTTTTCTAAAAATATTTTACGCAATTAATGTAAATGTAAAATTCATCGCGAAAAAATATTGTAGCTTTACAAATCTGTATTTAGATAATTTCCAAGACAATTTTCTAACTATTATAATTATTTGAATTTAATTACCAACTTCAACAAAAAAACATTTACCTTTATTTAATTCAACTAAAATCTTTCTAATATTTAATAACACAAGGGGAATTGAGATTTGTTAACAAAAAGAACATTGCTAAGCTGGAATTTATTTTTGTCATGTAAAACTCTATACAATTTTTTGAAAACTTTGAAAGGAATTAATAATTTTTTTTCAAAATTAGTAATTAATAATTCAATTAGTATTTCTTCAAAATTAGCATTTAATAATTCAATTAGTAATTTTTTTAAATTTTTACTTTGTTATTGTTCACTGAAAAAGAATACAAGGCAAATAAAAAAAGATAACTATTATATCTGAAAGGAATAAAACAATTATATATATTGCTGATTATATTTAATAGTATTAATTGCGATTCAATTACTATTAAAATTCTACAAATATTTGCTTTAACACACACTCATTTTAAATAATTCTCTGAAATAAATTTTCCATTTGTTTTTGTTTCCATTTTAACAAAGAAAAAAAGACATGTAATTTAAATTTTCCTATTGACAATTCCTTCTAAGTAGAAACACTTTCCGCAATTCCTTTTTTAAAAAAGGGGTGAAAGTTGAACTTGAAAAAAATTTGTTCCTCCTAAATTTAAAAATTCTAATCAATAGTGATTAAGGCAAAGATAATTTTTTTTTTTTGCTTTTAACTTAAATCAATCAACTAGGTTAATGACTTGTTTATGCTGGTCTTTGAAACTCCACTTAATTCTTTTTGCTTACTGAGTAACTTTAAAACGAAATTAGCTATTATGGGTGAAACATTAACTGGAAGCAATTTATTTATATGTTTTAGGAAATTTGAAGAGTTGATCTCTTCTCTGTTGTCTTTTTTGCATCATTTACATTTTAAATATTTAAAAGCTTGAAAGATTGCATGATTTTTATAAAAGAAGTATTTTTTATGTCATTATTCAATGGAGGACTTAGAGTCAAAATTCTAAAGAGGATTAATAAGATTAATAAAGAATGCATTGTGGCTTAATTTTATATCCTGTGTAAGCCATGTTTAGAAAAAACTATACAGCACTTTTTACATTGAAGTTTTTAAAATGTTTAGTTTGTAATATGATTTTAATAATATAAGCTACTATTATTTGAATATTACTGTTAAAATAGTTATCAGCCAAATTATTATATAAAAATTTGCATTATTTTCTAAAGATTGCTTTCTGTTTATTTCATCAACATTGGGTGTTCATAGCCATTAACGCTACTCACACACGCCATCTTTTATTGTAATACAGAGATAGTTCTCACTCAAATATGAATTGGAAAAAAATAATTAATTATTTCCTCGAAGTATAGGAATTCAAGCATTTAACAATTTTTTTTTAAAATTAGACAATTTTTTTTCTGTTCTAAGCATTAATATTAGAAATATTATTTCTTAAAAATATTTTACATCATTCATGTAAATGTAAAACCCATGATTAAAAAATATTGTAGCTTTACAAATCAGCATTTTAGATAATTTTCAAGCCAATCGACTAATTATTATAACTATTTGAATTTAATTACTAAATTATCCAAAAAAATTTATCTTTATTTAATTCAACTTAAAACTTTATAATATTTAATAACACAAAGGGAATTGAGATTTGTTAACAAAAAAAAATTGCTTAGCGAGAATTTTTTTTTGTCATGCAAAACTCTATATAAGTTTTTCGAAAACTTTCAAAAGGAATTAGTAAATTTTTTTTTCAAAATTAGTAATTAATAATTCAATTATTAATTTTTTCAAAATTAGCATTTAATAATTCAATTCAGTAATTTTTTCATTTTTACTTTGTTATTCTTTCTTGAAAAAAAAAAAGAATACAAGAGAAAAAAAGATAACTATAATATCTGAAAGGAATAGAACAATTATATATAATGCAGATTATATTTAATAGTATTAATTGTGGTTCAATTACTACTAAAATTCTATAAATATTTGCTTTAACCAACACACACTCCAACACACTCATTTTAAATAAAATTATCTGAAATAAATTTCTAACTATTTTTCTATTTTAACAAAGCAATGAAATGACTTGTAATTAAAATTTCCCTATTGACAATTCCTTCTATAGTAAGTAGAAACCATTTTTTTCGCGATTCTTTTTTAAAAAAGGGGTAAAAGTTGAATTTGGAAAAAGTTTTTTTTTTCATAAATTTAAAAATTCAGAGGAAGAGTGATTAAGGCAAAGATAATTTATTATTTTTTTCGCTTTAAACGTAAATCAGCCAACTACGTTAATGACTTGTTTATGCTGGTCTTTGAAGCTCCACTTAATTCTTTTGATTACTGAGTAATTTTAAAACGAAATTAGTTATTATGGGTGAAACATTAACTGGGAGCAATTTATTTATATGCTTTAGGAAATTTGAAGAGTTGATCTCTTCTCTTTTTTTTTTTTTTCGGCATTTACATTTTAAATATTTAAAAGCTTGAAAGATTGCATGAGTTTTATAAAATAATTATTTTTTATATGTCAGTTTCAATGGGAGGACTTAAAGTCGAAATTCTAAAGAGGGATTAATAAGGGAAGACATTGTAGCTTAACTTTATATCCTGTGTAAGCCATATATAGGAATTTTTTTTTTTTTAAATTAAACTATTTTTTAGTTGTTCTGTGCCTCAATATTTGAAATAGTCTGTCTAAAAAATATTTTACGTCATTCATGTAAATGTAAAATCCATCATCAAAAAATATCGTAGCTTTACAAATTTGTATTTAGATAATTTCCAAACCAATCCTATGACTGTTATATTTATTTGAATTTAATTACTAACTTAACCAAAAACATTCACCATTATTTAATTAACCTAAAAACTTTATAATATTTAATAACACAAGGGGAATTTAAATTTGTTAGCAAAAACATTGCTTAGTGAGAATTTATTTTTTGCCAAGCAAAACTGTATACAAGTTTTCAAAAACTTTCAAAAGTTATTTGCAATATTTTTTCCAAAATTAGTAATTGATAATTCAATTAGTAATTTTTCAAAATTAGCATTTAATAATTGAATTACTATTTTTTTTCATTTTTTAATATGTTATTCTTTTAAAAAATACAAGGCAAATAAACAAAGATAACTATTATATCTGAAAGAAATAAGATAATTTCATATATTGCTGATTATATTTAATAGTATTAATTGCGATTCAATTACTACTAAAATTCTATAAATTGTTGCTTTAACTAACACGTACACACTTCTTTTGAAAAAATTCTCTGAAATGAATTTCTAACTATTTTTTCATTTTAACAAAGCAATGAAAATCTTGTAATTTAAATTTCCCTATTGACAATTTCTTCTAAGTAGACACACTTTCTGCAATTCCTTTTTAAAAAAGGGGTGAAAGTTGAACTTGGGGAAAAAAATATTTTTATCCTAAATTTAAAAATTCTGAACAAGAGTGATTAAGGCAAAGATAATTTAATTTTTTTTTTTTTTTTTTTTTTTGCTTTTAACTTAAATCAATCAACTACGTTAATGACTTGTTTATGCTGGTCTTTGAAACTCCACTTAATTCTTTTGATTACTGAGTAACTTTAAAACGAAATTACTTATTATGGGTGAAACATTAACTGGAAGCAATTTATTTATATGCTTTAGGAAATTTGAAGAGTTGATCTCTTCTCTGTTGTCTTTTTTGCATCATTTACATTTTAAATATTTAAAAGCTTGAAAGATTGCATGATTTTTATAAAAGAAGTATTTTTTATGTCAGTTTCGTTGGAAGGACTTGGAGTCGAAATTCTGAAGAGGGATTAATAAAAGAAGGCATTATAGCTTAATTTTATATCCTGTGTGAGCCATATATAGGAAAAAAAATGTATGGCACTTTTGCATTGAAGTTTTAAAATTTTTAGGTGGTTATATGATTTTAGTATTATAAGCTATTATGATTTGAATATTACAATTAAGATAATAATCACCCAAATTAATATAAAAAATCTGCGTTAAAGAAAGCAACTGAAATATTTAATTTAACTTTTTGTAAAATAAAAAATAAATAAAAGGCAATTGAAAAATAGTACAAACTAACGAATATTATATTTGTGTTTGTTTATTTCTAGTTTCTTCTATCCAACAAGCGGCCTGATGGTCAATTGGCTAGCAATCTGGCCTTTGGTGCTTCAGGTTTGAATTCTGGCGGCAGTATGGATGTCTGTTAGTGGGTCGGAATCCACGTTAAACTATTGGACCCGGTCTAATTAAGCCCATGAAGAAAATGACCGTAAAGCGACAAACCAAATCTATCCAACAAATTAACATATTGAAACATATTTATTGTTATTAAGGATGATATCATTGGAAATGAAGGCAATATTGCTTCATAAATTTATTATTTAAATTCCATTACATTTAATTAAGATATATTACAAGAACCCCATTCGCAATCGCATAAATAAATAAGTAGTTCAGGAAAGGGAAAATCATAATTACGTATAAAATTTAATTGGATTTAATAATGAGAGTTAATTGTATAATTTCTTGTGCCATTAGTTGTGGTAGTTAAATTTGATCTTTTTTTTAGGCTACTTAACTAAACCACTTCTCATCTGTGTACTTAAGAGCTTTGTCATTTTATCAGTTATATGGAAGACGGCGGAAATACATTTTTTCCTTCCATTAGATCTTCTTAACGGAAACCGATCCAAAATTGGGTCACATATGAGAAATTTGTTTTAAGGATTAAAGACCATCAAATTATGCCTGGTTTGTATTTTCTTATGCAAGCATTGTTTTTTGTATATAATATGAAGTTAAATCATTGTATTCAGTATGATGTTGTAACATTATAGGTTGTATATATTAATTTTAGATAAATACACTATTCAAAAATATAATGTATTAAAAATTAACGAGAACAGTTTCTTAGATATTATCTGATATTGTTTTATACATTAGTTTTTCCGTCTGTATTATATTATATAAATCAAACAAATAATTATGTCTGTTTTGTATAAAACATGTAAATAACATTCATAAACTATACACCACAGTAATAAAGCGTAGCATAAATAACTTATAATCCTCATTAAGGAATGTAAATATAAACTTTACAATTGATTATTGATTTTAAAGGAAAATACGGATCATTTGAATACTCTGCCAAACTATTCTATAGGTTTCTATACTTTCTGAAACTCTTCCCTGAATTGTTAAAAGCTAAAATGTTAAGTCTTCTTTTAATAATTATTATTCTGATGATCAAACCTATATTGTCTTTTTTGCTTTAACTGTCTGATTAAAATATTGCAGTTCCATTAGCTTTTATCGGAATTTAAATTTCAGTTTCACTTGAACTGGTAATGCATTTTCTCAAAACACGGTATTTTAATTATACGTTTAAACTGGATTACCCGAAAAATCTTTAGCTATGCATGTGTATTTATTTAAGCAGATAAGTCAGTTTAATCCTGCAATTTGGTAAAGAGGATAACATTTCTAAAAAGAAGGGGGCTTTGACATAATCTTATTAAAGAGAACTAATTAGTCATAAAGTAAAACGTAATTGAGTGAAGGTCTTCTCACTAATGACAAAAATAAAAATAACTAATTCTAAAACTTAAATTCTGAAGCAAAATAAGCACAAATGCTCGAAATTTAAAAGCATTGTATTCATTATAATAGGATTATATTGATTTTAAGTTTTTAGTTTGCTGTCTCACGTCTACCTAAATGTATGTGCATCGTTCCCTATGTGGCGCCTGCAGTCGGATTTGAGGCCACAGGCTTAGACAATAACAAGATCAAAGTGGATTTGAGCTTACATCATGCTTGCGTCATAGAATGTGCATGACGTATGCAATCTTTTATTGTACTCTGATATTTAATTATAGTCGTGCCGGCGTTTTGTGTGTGTATATATTTATATGTAGAAATTTGGCGGAAATGAAAAAAAAAAAAAGTGAATGGATGCTTTCGTTCCATACTACTACGCTTTAAAGCGGCGGATGGCCAATTGGCTAGCGCTCTGGCCTTTGGTACCACAGTCTTCATGTTCGAATACTGCCGGAGGCATGGATGTTTGTGAGTGGTTCGGAATCCACTTTAAACTGTAGGTCCCGCTCTGTTTAGCACTCGTGTGTGCAAAATGACTATAGAGCGACAAACCAAATAAAACCAAACCAAACTACGTTTTAAAACAGACTTCAGACCAATTGCAGAAAACAGTCTATCATGGGTTATGGGCCCAGTCAACAGCTAAGAATAGTAGTTATAAGATTTCTTAATGTGAAATATTCAACGAAGCTATATGTAAACCGAATAACCTGTAATAGAAAAACTTGACGGATTTAATTACAATTATTGGATAAAAGACGGTAAAGTAATATTACTAGAAAAACATTGTTGGGACACGTTGTAGTTGTTACTAATCCCCCTAGTGCAAAAATGCCTACACCAGGTCCAAGAGACTCCATCGCAGGCGACTGGTCCATGGCTAGGGTAATATGCAGCTTCACATTAGCGAGGAATCACGAGGCTGAAGACTGACTAAACCTCAACAACTCCGTACTATCATATTAGAAAGGGACCTAATTTTAAAGTGGATTCCGAACCACTACAAACATCCATCGCCGGGATTTGAACCCGAAACCTGTGGTACAGAGCACCGAGCCACTCGGCCATCAGGTCCCAAATTTTTTGGGATATTGTTCAAGGTACCGAGACTGCATTAGTTGAAAGAATTACTGCTAAGCAAGTGAAGGATTATAAATTGAGGATAAGCCGTGTTACAGTGTCATTTATATAAACAAAGAGAAATCCCATAGACATTTAATAGTGGACAGAGTTGACCAGAAGCATGCTTTGGAAAAAGCTGAAACATTTTTGGTTAGATTATCGTGCAAGAGCTGTGGTTTTGACCAATGAATATCTTTCGTGTAGAAATACTGAAAGAGAAATCATCGGATTGCATACAGCTTGTCTACGGCAGCTTGTGAACCAGATTAAGGACCCCGGAGCTCCAGTTGCTGAATGTTACCAGTCGTTTCAAGTTATCCGTTATTTGCCAGAAGAATTTTCCAGGATAATTCAAAATATTTATTGTTAGTAAGATAAAAACTTTATTTTATATAAAGTGGTTAATGGACTTATTGCTGAGGAGTCGATGAAATCATTACTTTGGAAACAAACTGGATAAGAATTTGCCTGAAAGGTTTAACACTTATAAAAATGCTTCAAATAACGTAGTGATGGACCTAAAATTATAAAAATATATATTATTATTCATATTCGGAAACGGATAGTGAAGTAGATTTTTTCGAATAGTAAAACTAGAAAAGAAATGAAAAAGGAATAAAAAGACATTACTGAAATAAAATCTGAGGATTCAGAAAAGTCTGGAAAACTTCAAACCCTAATTAGAGAAGTTACATGGATAAAGGAGGTAGTACCTTGGAAAGACAAATCCAAACTTGGCATAACTTAAAAGCTGACGCAACAGACTCCATGTTAAGATCAAACAAAGATGTAAATTTGTACTACAAAGTTCACAAAATTAAATACGATTCAACCCTTTTAATTTCAGTAGGACAAATACTTATTCAGATATAGCCAAGAGGGGATCCAAGTAATTTAGAAATTTCAAGGGAAAAGGATTCTAATAATTAGAAGAATGACTAGATTACATGAAAATTCCGTCACATTACAATTCGACAATAAAATCCCTAGACACTATGCAAGAACAAATCGTTATGATGTCTATTAGAAATATATGGGAATTGGTCCCCAAAGCCAAAAATATAAAAATATTATGTAATGGCTTTGTACGACTAAGAGAGATGGAAACGATAAAATAGTTAGGTATAAAGCGAGGATTTTCGGACAAGGATACAGCAACCAGAAGAGAAATTATGAATTTTCCTATAATGAGAAGGTTTTGTTTCATGCTTAGTATGTTTAATGAAATGAAAACATTTTCAAATTAATATTAGGTATGCTCACTTCTGATATATCAAATCCTGCATGATTACTTAAGCGTTATCTAGGATAACTATACTATGTGACTAACATTAAAGTGATCACGTATGGTTTTGATGATTCATTCTGTTTTAAGAGGTCTCATACGTGTTGCATTTTCCCCAAGAAGTAGAAAATGGCAACTTTTTTTATTTATCATAGTGTTTTTCCATTTAAATGTATACTTATAATTTTTCGCAGTAATCTAAATAAACGGTTGTTGTTGCATTAGCTATGCAGTATTTTATTTTTTATTCCTTCGAAATATTCTTTTTAATGTTTATAGTTTGATGTTCGCAATTTTCATTTAAAATTGAATTGTGTTTATTCACTTGTATTTTATTTTTCATTTACTTTTTTTTTTATATTTTAGTTTCAGTCTAAGTATTTATTTTTTTAATTTTTTTTTTATAATATTCGCATTATATTGGTTTTTATTCGTATTTATGATTTAAAGATTTTTCTTATTTTAACATATACACTCATGTCCATAAATTAAGGATAATTCAGAATCACACAGAAATTGAACTGTAAAAGAAACAATTTCACCTGTAGAATTATCACACACATCTTGAAGAAAATATGCAAATTACAGGAAACCACCATATGGCGCGGATAGTACGTCACAATGACGAGAGTGTAAAGAGGGGTATATAAGGAATGGTGGCAAAGAAGTAAAATTGTTCACAAGCGCTTTAAAGCCTTTCAGTGCAATAACCGCATAGTTATGTCACAAAGGAAGCATTTGGATGATTTTTTTACGTAGTAGAATTATCGGACGACTGGAATGTGGACGTACCCAGCTGGAAGTATCTGAGGAACTTGGAATCGCCCAGAGTGTCATCTCCAGGCTTTGGCAACGATTCCAAGATGATGGTAATGTGAGTAGATGTTACAGCACAGGTCGCCCCCGAGATACAACGCCGAATGAGGACCGGTATTTAGTAGTTACTGCCAAAAGAAACAGACGGAGCACAGCATCAGACCTGTCTCGTCAGCTCTCTTCAGCTACCGGTACGACAGTTTCAAGGCAGACCGTGTACAAACGCTTAGGGCACATTGGTCTATATGCTCGTAGGCCTGTCAGATGTGTTCCACTTACCGCAACTCACAGTCGCCTGCGATTAACCTGGAGTAGAGAGCATGCATTGTGGACACCGAAACAGTGGTCTGGTGTGATGTTTTCCGACGAGTCCAGGTTTAGTTTGCAGTCTGATTCTCGCCGGACTTTCACATGGACAGCGCCAGGTACCCGTTACCACCAAGAGAACACCATTGAACGACACCGTTACGGTGGTGCAGGATGGCTCGTTTGGGGAGGAATTATTCTTGGTTCCAGAACTTACCTGCATGTTCAGAGTGTAACGATGACAGGCCACATCTATCGGGATGTCATTCTGGAACAACATGTACGTTTGTTTCGGGGCGCCATGGGTGCTGAATTTCTGTTTATGGATGACAACGCCCGTCCTCACCGTGCAAACACTGTAGACGAATGCCTTCAATTGGAGGATATCACCCGTATGGATTGGCCAGCATACTCACCGGACTTGAATCCAATAGAGCATGTGTGGGATATGCTTGGCCGACGAATTGCCGTCAACCCCCTCCCACCTGTCAACCGGAACTTCGGAGGGCATTGCTTGATGAGTGGTGTAATATTCCCCAAGATCAGATTCATAATTTGGTACTCAGCATGCCTAGGCGTTGAAAGGCCTGTATTGTATCGTCCGGGTGACATACTCCATATTAACCATCATACTAACCATGTTATACTGTTTTTTGTAAATAGGTTCTTTTTTGAAATTTTCTCCAGGGTGTAAAAATCGCAATTTTTATTAATTATGTCAAACATATAGCCTCTTTTTTTGCTCTTTACCTTTTGTTTAATAAATAGACTTTACAAATAAGTCAAATTTGTTTTGCTTCTGTCTCTTTCTTTTGCCTGAACTTCATTATCCTTAATTTATGAACATGAGTGTAAATTCGAAAATAACAGTTTTTTTAAATTTTAGATTCCATGGTTGTATGGGACAAACAAATCCAGTTAAATTATATATTATAATAAGTTTTCTTTTGAAACTTTTCTAAATTCGAATTTTGTATATTTGAAATTTTTTATCAACAGAGCGTGCTAAAATCCTATTTTTATAATTATTTAATTGTAACCTGCGTAACTTCAGGCAATGTTCACAAGTTGGTAGGTGTATTGTATGTGACAAATTCAATTAATTTCATTATAGACTTATACAATGCTGACCTTTTGTTGATTTCTGGTACTTTCTTTTTCACATCAACAATTTCACAGCTGGAAAAAGAGTTAAATAGAGAAAATTGTTTTACTTCAAATTTATTATTTTAACGCATGATGATATGCCAAACTTTGATTTTTCATTAATTTTTTTTTTTGTCACTGCAAGTTGAACAATTTTTGAAAACAACAAGGTAATGCCAACCGTGCGATAGCATTGAAATGATGCATCAATATTTTCAATATTGAAAAGATTAATATACTACTGTGCCCAAAAAGGAAGACCAATTATTTTTTCTTTTCATAAACTCTTTATTTATTCTTCCACATTTGTTTAATTGCTTCCAAAGTAATCCTCCCCCCGGCCATAATGTACTTATGCCAACTTTTTTTCCAATCCTTATTGCATGCTAAAAAGTCATCGACAGGGATGGCTTTCAAAGTGCGCGGCGATTCCCGTTGAATCTCTTCAATCGACTCAAAACGGTGTCCCCGAGTGGTTTTTTGAGTTTAGGGAATAGCCAGAAGTCGCACGTTACGAAAACGGTGGTTGTGGAACGATATGGGTTTCAATTTTGGCGAAAAAGTCACGAAGAATCAATGCAGTGTGAGCTGGCGCATTCAGTGTTTTAGGTACCAAACGAAATTTGACGCGTTTGAGGCCCAAGACGAAATTGACCGACCCGTTTGAAATTCCAACATCATCAGCAAGGTCTCTAATTATAAATAGACGGTTTGTAAGCACCAAATCTTTAATTTTTGGACGTGAGCTTCGTCAGTTGAGGTTGATGGTCGACCAGAGGTCACTTCGTCTTCAACGCGTGCTCTGCCTTCTTTGAACTGTTTGTACCACTTGTAAACATTTCTTTCCGATATAGGAATGCTTACCGAATGCCTTCTGCAACATTCTATGCGTTTCCGCAAACAAAATTTAATGCAAGTTCTTTGCTCATTTAATTTAGACATTTCAAAAATCACCGGAATAAGTTTTAGCATCTTACAAAGCCAATCGTAACTCAAACACTAATGAATATTTTGACTCAAATTTCACACATATATCAAGGACATTGCCAGCAGCCTAAAAAAAAAAAAAAATGTAATTCCATAAGCCCCGGGAATTTTAAATTTAAAATTGGTCTTACTTTTTTGGACACAGTAGTATATCAGAGATGAACAAGAAAATGATTTATTTTCTTTAGTATTAAACTTTTTGTATACATATCAACTTGAAATGTCCTCTTTTAAGGCCTTTTACCAAAAGTTTGCTTAGATAATGGAGAACTCATCATAAAGTTTCAACAATAAAAATCTGAAAAACGGAGAACAAAAAAAAGAATCAGACTTTGTGCTTTTTAAACCAAAGATAAACCATAACTGCAAGCGTTAGGTTGAGTTGTTTGTCTTTTTCACTGCTATACAGTCAAAAAAAAAAAAATAAACCATAAAGTTTTGTTGAAAATGACAGATAATAAAAGGTTTTATCAGAATTGAAAGTGAAGTTAAAACAGGGGTGTGATAACGACCATTCCAATGCTGAATTTGTGTAAACATAGCTTTACAGTTTTTTAAATATCTTTGGGCGGTTTTGGTGTAAAGTCAAATTTTATTATCACAACATTCAGCATAAACTAGAGCATAACATATATATTTTTCAAAAAACCGAAAATTTTAATTATTTGTTTAGTTAAAGTATGTATACGTGTTTCAAAATAACATAGTGTTACTTTTGTATGTTAATGATATCCTAATTTTCGGGAGAACTGAACAACGTATTTCTAATGTAATAAAACTTTTAAGTGTAAAATTTGTTTTAAATGTATTAGGAAAAACCAGTAGATTACTTGGTGTTCAATTTGAGGAGAAGAATTATATATTCACCAAATAATTAATATAATTATGTATTATATATTCACCAAAGCAGGATTTGCCTCCAAGGATTTGTAAAACTTATAAAAATATAAATTCAGACAACTTCCCTCCTAATTGCCCAGGGTGCTATTCTTTCAAAATTGCTGCATCCAAACAACAGTGAAGAAATGGACGAGATGGAAGAACTACCATACAGGAATATAATCGTGTTCAGTTTATACCGCCATCCGAACTAGACCAGACATCTCTTATGCTGTTAACCGTCCAGCCCAATTCCAATCTAATTCTCTAATATCACTCTGGAAAGCACTTTTAAAGTTGTTAGGCTAAGTTGGCTGTACCAGAAGCAAAACGCTTGAACTATCTCGAAGTAATGAAATTAAAGTAAATTGTTATAGTGGAGCCAGTTTTGCGTCTAATTGTGTTGATAGAACATCCATGGGGGTAATGATATTATTTAAAGATAATGCACTCATATTGTAGAAGGCTAACAAGTAAAAGTACATATAAGCTTATCTAAAGTCTGAAGCTATCTTAAGAGTCTGACTATGTAGCATTCACATAAGCCGCAAAAGAGTTAATTTGGATAAACAGAATTTTAAACTAGCGCGATTAGTTAAAATTGCTTAATGTAAATAAGGAGAATCGAATATTATACTATAGCAACATTGCAGTGATTGATTTTTTAAAATCACTAATAAAAATTTCAAACTTAACATATTCACATATATGTTATTTTCTAAAGAATTTGATGTTAGAAAAAGATATTAATTGAAGAAGATATTAGTTGCAAAATAAATCCAGCAGATATGGTCACAAAGCATTGTCAAAAGTTAAATTGGAGGAATTCAATAAAACTTATATGAATTAAGATGAATCTAATATGAATGAACATTCTGTGTTATATAAAAATAAAATTATAATAAAAAATAAAATTATGTTTATGTCTTCAATTCCAGGTTAAAAAACCAAATATTAATCAACGTTTTGTTTTCATAATTGCTCTGTTGGTAAATCTGTTAAAATATTTCATGTGTTATGTATTTCTAAATGTATATTAAATAAGCACCAAAGAATGGTTTTGATATAATTTGTATTGAAGAGAATCACAAGAGGCAGGGCATTAATGGGTCTATATTGATTTACGGTTTTTGTATATGCTGTCTCACGCCTCTCTAACTGTCTGTGCCTCGTTCCCGGTGTGGTGCCAACTGTTGGATTCAAGACAATAGGCTCAAAAATATTGAGATCAAGGTGGATTCACATGTGTTATGGGTATTGCAGAACATGTGCAGCATTTTATGGTATTTCGTTATTTAACTACACCTGTGCTTGTGTTCTTTGGTTTGTATTTTGTGTATATGTAATGTTTCGTGTTTTGTGGTGTATTTGAATATTTGATATCACATTCATGGAGAAATAAAATTTGATATTAAGTGCCTTTTGCCTTACAAATTAGTTTAAAGGGAATAAGAATATATATTTTTTTATATAAATTATATATATTAAAAATATATATAAGAATATATATATATATATATATTTCTTTTTTATAGTTAATTTATATGAATATATTCAACATAAATAATCTGTACAAACTATAAGCAAAAAAAAGGAACTGTAAAATAAATATTTGACTATGTATAATATTGTGTTACATCGTCACAATATTAAAAAATTATATATTTAAAAAGAAAACATGTAGTTATTTGTACACCATTCGTTTTATTTATTCATGCTGATTAAATAGTACAAAAATTGAACTCTCTATCAAAATTTTTGCAAGCATTATTAAACGGTTATAGATATACTTCGAAGTAATTAAAACACACTTTTAAAATTTACATTACATATATAGAAAAGAAATTTAGTTGATAGAAATTGAATTCTTGCTAATTATAAAGTAAAACACAGTTTAATATATTTCTTTCGTTGATTAAGAATTTACTTATTTAACTGAAAACTATTTAATAAAAATTATATCTTATTCTATATTTTAATGAAATTGAGTTGTACCAATAAATATTCAGTTTCTAGAATAAAGAGCTTCTATGAATTTTTGCTGAATTTTGGAGAGTTGTCTAGCTTTTATCT
This sequence comes from Caerostris extrusa, assembly GCA_021605095.1. NCBI lineage: Eukaryota > Metazoa > Arthropoda > Arachnida > Araneae > Araneidae > Caerostris > Caerostris extrusa. Next base: position 17,175 of record BPLR01006282.1, read on the forward strand.
ATCTATTAAACTCGTGAAACTATTGAAAACTTTTATTTTGGAGCTATCACTTCAATGGTTAATGTTACTCTTAATGAGGAAATGTAGGAAAGTGTTGCATTTCCAGTGTTAAGTACTTTTTGTATGAAGTACTCAACCCTGCGTTAAGTACTTAAATAATATGTTGAACACTTTGAACTCTCCATTTTGATTAGTTTCATCATTTACATATCGTGTTCTCAGTGTCATTCTTTGAAATGGCCACGTGTAATTACACGTATACTGTGTAATCCACGCATACTGTGCATTTATTCAAGGCCAGAATTATTTCGAATAGAAATAGAACAATGTCTAATATTAGTTGATAGGAAATATTTCTTAAGCATTTAGGATCATAAATGTAAATGAATTTCATAAGTTTCACTATCTTATCCTTCTTAAAGTAAATAATAGGTTTAAAAAATCGTCTCCAAATTATTATTTCACTGTCCTAGGGAAAGTTTATCAGCTTTCTTATTTCATTATAATTTAAACCACTCGTACTTTCGAAGTCATCTTGATCGTTTACAATAACCCCACAATTTTACAAATTTCCCTATGATGAAGGATGAATTGTAAACTGCGTCTCGGTTTTGTCCAATGCCTCTCAACATAGACGGATCATTGGCAAAGATGGTTTCGTCTGCGATGTACACCAAGCATGCACAATCTTTATCAAGTGTGTTTTTCTCGAGTACAACTTTTTTCTTTGCCATAAAACCCGTAAATGGAAAATGGGTCCCTGGCATATTTTCATGATTTCTGCAAATTCTCTGGATTTTTTATAGAAATTGATTGATGTAGTTTTCATAAATGTTTGGAACCAGTTTTGCCCCGGAAAATCGTTTTGAACTCTGGTTTGAAAGCCATTGGCCTCAATGTATTCTTGATCAAGTATTTTTAATTCTTGTTTATCATAAGGAAACCCATTGGTGATCTCGCAATAAGGCACTTTACTAGTACTTCGTCTTTCTACTTCGGCAGTTGAGTAGACCGGCCGCTCTTATTCTGCTTATACTAGCTTTATTTCTTTAATTCTATAATATATTACTGTAATTGCAACAAGAATAAATCTCTTCATTTTCTCTGTATATTTTGTTCCTATTTACTGCATCGATGACAGCTGCTTCGAAGACATCTTGATTGAAGAAGTGAAGAAGCTTATTTCTTACGTATGTACGCTCATTTTGCTACCATACACAGAAAGATAGCATAAAAGGGAAAGGTAAATTATGTTTACAATTATCTCCGCCCCACAAATATTATTGGAAATTATAAATGTCATACTAAAAGTCAGTAAAAACTTTTATGAGCATAATTAAATAGTAATCTGTTAAAGAAATCACTCATCACTTTTCCTTATCTTCTAGAAGTTATAGAAATAAATGAACAATAAAACTTTTAATCACAAAATTTAAACAAGATTGTTTTTCAAACTACCAACTGTTGCATTAAAAAGCATGAAATTACCAACAATGCATTAACCAGTCTTAAAAGCTTATTATAGACCCGGTTTCGTTCTAGTGAGGCCATAATAACGACACTTCACAGCAACATTTCCTTTTGCTACAACTATCTTGAACTCACATGATCATTTAATCATCTGTCTCCACATCACCTTCTTCCTTCATTTCGTCTTCTAGATTATCTTATATTGACATTCCAATTTGCCTTATTGGCTAGATCTGTATTCATGAGACCACCTCAAACGAATGACACGACATTGCTAAAGTGGCCTGTCATTTCTCCAAATTTGCCATCAATCGAACACGTCTGGAGGATGAGTGTCAAACGAGTGATTCCGCATACACCATTTGCTGTTATGCCAAATAAACTTTGTCAAATTGTGAAAGATGTATGGACCATCTTATTCCAAGAACACATTTAAACTCTTCCATTCAATGCAGAGACGCGTAGCAGCAGTTATTGCTAGCTTTGTAGGCTACACAAAATACTGAGTTATTTGTGTTCCTCAACCGGACTGGTTCGGTGTTTTCAATTATTTCACCTTTTTCGTATTTTGTGTTAATTGTCTAATAAATTTGGTTTTGACATCTCTTTTCCTTCTTGGTGTTGCATTTGGTATGACCAGCAGTGCATATCACAAAACTATCGAGTTTTAGTTAATACTATTTAATAAGAAAATAAATCACCGACTTTTAAGTTTAAATATGAGGCGTTGCGGATACGAGATGCGAACTCACCAAAAAGGCCTTCAAGTTATTGATGTTGTGGGATATTTCATTTTTGGCTTATTATTTTATAATAATAAATATATTTATATGACGAATGGCAGAAAAACTCTTTGATCCGATGTTGAGTGCATCTTTTATAATGTCGTCCTTTCATATTGTCATTTTATATTGTATTATCTGTAACCATAGTATCCTCAACGCCTCATATTTTTACATTTAAACTACATCGCATTTATGTATTAAATTTATAGGGAATCATTGCAAATACAGAGTTTTTCATAGAAATTTAATCTAAATATTGTCTTGTTAAAAGTTTAACATGCCAGTTATTTTCAATATTGGATGATAAATTTGATTTGAAGCAGATCATAAACTCAAAGCATTCAAACAATACGGTTGAAACAATATACTGTACAATTATTTTGGAAATGATTGTATAAACGTAACGCTTGATTTAGAAAATAAAAATTTATGCATCAGAGAATATTTTGGTGATTTATTTAACTATGAGTCCAGGAGAACGATAAAATATTCGTAGTTCAGTTTATTATAGGTTTCTATATCATATTTATTATCTTTATAACTATTTTATAATAAGATATTTTATTTTCTATTTTAAATCATTTTACTTTTATATCATCTATAACCGTAGAACTTTCAGATTTTTTCCTATAAAATAATATTAAAATGGATTCTGAATAAACTATTACTAATACTATTACAATAAAGACATATTTCATATATTGGAAGGACCCAATTTTCAATGCATCTATAATCATGAATTATACGGAACTATGAGTTACTGAAACCCAATTCATAAAAAGGGAAAATTTTATTTTCCACCAGCTAAGAAACATCAGTTAAATTTTAAAAATTACGTGAATAAAAAAATTCAAAGAATCAAAAATCATAAAGAATAAGGGAATTTTAAAAACAATTACATTTTATTACGACAATTTTTCTGAGAATTACTTAACAAAATATATATTACAAGGTTATTTTTAAGAGGAAGTTAAAATAGCATAGTATATTAATATTCTAATTTAATGCTAAACATCAGACCAGAGGTAATGCGCCATTGAAAAGGCAGTTGCATATTAGATTCAACGTTCGCCAGGTATGCAATCCCATATGGTCTATTATTATACAACAGAAAGTTGAGGAGGAAAAGCTTGGTGGTTAATGCCTTCTAAGATGTCTTTTTAAAACAAATCAGATCACACTTATTTTACATGCGAAAAAAAAAATTATCTTGCCAATAACAGCAAAATATGTCTAAAAAATGCAAGAAATAACAGAGAGTTTGAAATCTTATTCTTTTTAGAACTTGAGGCGTAATTAACAACATAACATTACTTTCATTCCTTAATATTCCATTATAGTTAAGAAAGTATATGACTAACATCATGATTTTTTTTTTGTTATGACCGAAAGCAGATGGCTGCTAAAAAAATGGTACTTTATGGAGTAAATGGATAAGTTCTACATTAGATTTTATTTTAGACAGAGAAATGCAATAAAGGAAATGATTTACATAATTATAAAATAATTTTTTAAACTCGTAATTGATTTACAAAATATTGCAATTTAAATATTTATTAAAAACAATGGATATTTAATTTAATATATAAATATTATATTCCTACATATACAATGACACATAATATTTTAACTATTTGACTATGGTACGTGAATGTTTTATATTGGTCAAAATAATGAAATGTAACAATTCAAGTTATTCTAAATGATTAAAAAAATCTTAACTTCTTATATAGAAAGATCATTGTTGTTTAGGTAAAATTTATTCTTATAGATAATTCCAAAAATTTCTACACTATGCAGTTTGAAAATTCAATACTTTATATAACATTCAAATTACTTTACTTCTTTCACCTTTCCTAATATTATTACAAATTTATAAAATTTACATGAATTTAGTTTCTTTTATTAGTGTATGATAAGCGTTATGCTTTAAAAATTATTTTTATTAAACTTAAGAATCATATAATTCATGCAATAATAAAAAAATACATAAACTTACTTTTATACCAATTATACTTCTAATGATTAAAACACTTCAACAAAACTATTTCTGTGAAATGACACTTTTAAAAACACTATTTGCTATGTCTAGATAAACAAAAAGTAAAAATAAACGAATATACTGAACACAGTTGTGGCGGAATTATTCGTAAACAATAATTCTTAGCAAAAAGCAAAAACATCTGAATTTATAATCAACAACAGAGTTCCTCTGATTCTAAATGTCATGTGTCAACAAACTTTATACAAATATTTGGTTTGTAAATCTAAGGCACTAGAAATCTTATAATCTCCATCGTACATCTAAATAATCTTCTATGTAAAAACAAATTTTAGAGATATAAACAAGAAAATTTCTATTTAAATATTAGCTTTATCAATAGAATTTTTAATTGTTAAATTATTGAGACATAGATACTGCTTTATTCGATTAAACAATAAGTTATAACATTTTCTTCTAAAGAAAATTTTGTATAAAAGATATCTGCTTTTATTTAATATAAAATAAACGTATTTCATACCTATACTGAAAATAAAATAATGACCACAGATAATAAAAACAAAATTGAAATATTTCCTATTAAAAGTATTACTTGATAAAACTAATAAAAGCAAATAAGGCTAATGAATTGCTTCTGGTATTAAACTTATCTGCGCTGATTATTGAAAATGATGTGCAATAAATTTATTTCTTCCATTTGTTTAAGAGAGAATTTTCTAATCAAACTGAACTTAAGAAGTTTTCCTTCATTTTAAGAGCAATCTCATATGGAAAGCTAGATAATCCTTTTTATATTTCTGAACGTGTTTTAAAAAAGACTTTGATAAATAAATGCCATAATTTCTGTTACATTAAATTTATCATAATATCAAAAAAGATACTACAGCTCTAATTTCTGTTGAAAAGCAGGTGGTCTAACTTTTTTAATCTTTGTATATGATGTAGTTTTTGAAGAAACAGATGTAACTCACTAACAGATTAAATATCTATAATTATTAATTGCAAAACTAAAATATTTTAATGTCTTGACAAAGCTAGGAGAGATTTTGAAATAGCAAAGAATAAAATGCAACACTCTGTAAGAAGTACACTTTTGTGTATATTTTTTATCATAGATAAAGTATCTGAAATAGTTCAGCATGGTAACATGGATTGAAACCAGGAAACGCTATAAATGAAGCTAAAACTTTCAGGTTCAACCGATGTGAACGAATCCACTTTTCCATTATTCAAATGAAGTCAATTTAAAATTTGCATTTTTACTGTCTTGGGTTGAAAACTTCTTGGTGCGTATGAGGTCCCAGTCTATTATAAGTGGGGCGACATGGGTGCATTTTTCAAAATCCTTCGCTTTTGAAATTGAATGACAAATGAGTATGGCCTACTCCTCCAAACCAATTCCTAGAGAGATGCCATTTGAAATAATTTCCATAAAAATATTCTACTTACGGGATGTAATAGATTCAAGTATTAAAACTTTTAAATCAAGTATAAATAAGATTTCAGGTGTAAAGATTTTATTAATGTTTTTTTTAAAAATAAACATCAAGTTTTTAAGGTAAGTGATGTAGAACTTGAAATGTGATTTATCATCTATTTTGCAATTAACCACCTTAACACACCTTTAATTGATTCTTTACAATGAACTAGCTAGATAACATACAGATTGAAATCGACAGTATTTTATAAAATGAAATTAATGGTTTGATTCCCAATTTGGCTTTACTAATACTATTTCAAGATAGTTATGGATTAGTTAAAAATGTTTACATTTAAATTGCACATGTGAAAGCGATTTTGAGTCATTTACCTTTGAATAACCCCACAGGAAAACATGTTTAATTTTGTTACCTGCATTAATCTTTTCCGGTAAAATCCTTGGAGGTATAAATAGTCAAATAATTAATTTCAGCGTAATTTTAAACGAAATAAATCTAGAATTGCGATAATTTATATTTAATTATTACTAAAATTTTACTATCATTAGCTTTATGATAAGTGGCCTGGTGGTAGAGTGACTAGTGCTCTGGCGCTTGGTGTCACAGGCTTCGTTTTCGAGTCCCGGCGGTGCCATGAATGTTTGTAGTGGTTCGAATTCACTTTAATCCATAAGTCTCGGTACAATATAACTGTTGGGCTTAGTGCTGACAACCCTACCTCGTAAAAAAGAAAACATCTCGTGTTTGGAAATCTGCCAGTAGGCAGACGCTCTTGCTGCACCATGGGGCTGTTCAGTTAATAAAGAAGAAAAGAAGCTCTTTTAAACATTATCAAATAAATTATCATGGGAAAAAGTATTACAGAATATTATTTGATATATATTAGCTGAAATCATGTAAACATCATCGTTATCAATGATAAATAACTGAACATGTGGTAAAAATTAATATAATATCATTTTCTTTTATTGTAGACAATAGGTAGAGTATGATATATCATTCTATCATGCAATATATCATTCTGGTATAGTATACTAACTATAACTTCACCTAAATACATTTGTGGGTGAAGTTTTGGAAAGTAATCAATATTTTTGTTTATTTTTAAGATTTAGACGCGGCAGTAATACAATATTTCTTCTGTCTGAAATAAAAATCAATAAAATTTCAGAATTATATCTGGACCGTTGCGATCATTAGTTAGTTAACAGAAACTTCTTTCTAATTAACCTTCAGAAATTGCTTGAAAACACTCACAAAAAAAATCGCTCACCTGATCTGATTTCCGCAATTATTTTTTTCTTCTATAACATGAGAGAATGATTGCAAAGAATGAAGTAATTAAAACAACAACAACAAAAAAAGTTGGGAGTAAAATACAATAAAATAACATTACACGAAAACAAAAAAAAAAATGTATCTCAAAAAAATAATTTTTCTTAACTCGAGCTCAGGATAACATTGTACTAGATCAGCTTCTAAGTCAGAGAAATAAATGCCCAAAGGAAGGTTTATGTCGAGTACGGAAATTCTTTCAATCAAAAATCTAATTAAAGATAACACAAAAATTAAACATTTTCCTAATCGAATTCAATCTCGGATGAATAAAAAAAGATATGATTTAATAATGCTTCCTTAATTTTCAAAATGTATATTCATAAATTCTTTTTTTTGCCCTTAATGAAATTTATCTCGTTCATTTTACAGTAATTTTGAGAAAAGAAATTACGCACTTCAACAATATTTGGGTTACAAGATGTTTTGTAATGGGGTCGTAAATTTACAAATACATGTATCCTATGGATAAAAACTTTGATGATTAAACTGAAAATTTGTAGCATACTATATAATTAATTGTTATGAGATATTTTTAAATGAATTAAAAATGAAATGAAAAAATATGAAAAGGTAATATTTCCCACCACTAAAAGTTTTGGAAATAAATATTATTAAGAAAATAAAAATTTGTTAAAAAAACAAAAAGAGATAAAGATGATTAGAGAATAAAATGAGGTTAGTTTTAGTTTGTTTGTCTATGGTCATTTTGTGTACACTTTAGGCTAATTAGACCGGGACCTAAAAGTTAACATGGATTCCGAACCACAAACAAACATCTATGCCGCTGCCATGATTCAAATGTGAAGCCTGCGTAACCAAATGTCCGAGCGCTAGCCAATTGGCCATCAGACCACTAAAACAAGTTTAGGGATTCTTACCTAACTCGGAAAAAATGTGTAAATTCTAATATTTCTTACGTTCATTTACTGCAAAATGTTTATATTATATGCTGAGTATTTTGTTCTAGAAGATTCTTCTTTTAATTATTTAATTATTTATTATTTATAAATATTACTTTTATTTTACATTAAGATAGATTTTAATATAAAATGCTCAAAAACTGAAACATTCATTATAAAGATAATTTAAATTTAATTATATTTTAAATATAGCATTTTAAAGGCAATAACAAAGACCAGCTTAAAGTACCTACATACCATTATTAACAAAATATACTATAAACTGTTTATAAAAGACTGGAAATTAAATTAATGACAAAGAAAATTTCAGATCAGAAATTATAGGAAATACAGACAGCGCACTGTTCTAGAAATAATCAGCATTACATTTTTATGATGCTTAATTCTGTGTTTATTACCTTTAACCAAGAACTCGAATGAAATTCCCACAAAACATTACCATTATTAAAGATTTGCATTAAACATAGACAGCAAAAATATTAATAAGAAAAATTAGCTTATAATTAGTTCATTACATAAGCTTACACTTCTGCTGTGTTATATTGTATGATTTAATAAATATTTGCCGATAATTATCCTGCATTGCATGGGAACAAATTATTGCATGTCTAATTTTATTAAATAACTAATGCAAGACAAAAATTTTCAGATATTTCCAATTTTTATTTTTAAAAAGGATTAATATTTTAAAAAGTTAAAATTGAAAGACAAATTTTATTTCCGCATTATTTTTAATAGTTCTTTAAATCAATAATGGGGCACAAAAAATTGAAAAAAATATTCATAAAATTTTGATGGTTAAACAGTGATGGGGCGTGGAAAGTTTTTATAAAAAAGGTAGAAAAACAAATGCAACCAAAATTTTGAATTCATTTGACATTTCTTTTTGTGGTAAAAATTAGCCTTTAAAAAAATTCGGTTAGAATGAAAAAAAGTTAAGCAATTTATTCCAATGTACAATTTTGACATGTCTGGAATACAATTATTTTTTTTTATCTCTTAGTAAAACAATGAAAATTGTTTTATGCCATTTACGTTTGATTAAAAATTTATTCTTTTGATCCGTATAAAAAAACAGGAACATTGAATCATAGTTTTATATTAATTTAATTCTTCTTCAACATAATTTAGTCTCATTTTAAGATGTAAAAAAAAATATCTTGTATTTTTTTCTGCAATGACGTAATTTCAATTTAATATTTCCTTTTTTAAGATCGTACGTTATGAACTGAAGAAAAATCGAAAATAATACATTTTTTTCAAATTTATCTTAAAATATAAAAACCCTAATTTTTAATTAATTTAATTAGATTAAAACTTCAATATAATTCTTATTACCAAGATTTCTTATGATTTATTGATTTTCGTTTGTGGTTGATGAAAGCTGTATAATTCTATTAATCTTCCTATCTGGAATCTTAGTAAAAAATGCCTTGGTTTTCATGTTTTCCTTGGCTAAATTTGAATTTGGAAGAAAAAAAATTCTCTCGAGCCGTGTATAATATATATTATTTTAATAATTGCTGTTAAGCAAGAGAGTTAATAAATAGAGTATAACCTAAGATAACCATCATTACAAATAAGAAAAAAATGTTTTAAAAAGATAACAAAATAATCTTTGATGTCTTTTCATGTAGAGCTTTCTTTTTAAATTGTTGATCAGTTAAAAACTTTTAATCCATGAAATAAGAAATAACTTAAAAATTAAAATTATGAAACGTAGATTGTTATTTAAATAAATTAGTTCATGATCAATTTTATTTATTTTTAAAGAGTTAGTTTTCAAAAAATAAATGAAACCAGCATATATATTTTTCAGTATTTTAAAGTATTTTATGATTTAATTTTGGACAGCTTGGATTTTGTAAAACTTTCCTTGGAAAACAGCAATATACTTTATTGTTTGCCTCGTGATCGATTCATTTTAATATAAAAAATAACAATTCACCGAGCTAACTTTCGTGTATTAACGCAACCACACAGAAATGATGTATGGTTATTCAGAAGGCAAGAAAGGTAAAACAAAAGCAGCTGCATTAACATTTTTTCAACTTTGACAATAAAACTTTGAAGTATTGGAATTTATATTTTACTTAGGATGCCATTCCTTTATGTCTCCGCTATTCTGTATAAAGGATGGAAAGGGGGAAAAGGCTCTTCAATAGGGTTTTCAGAGGAATAAAATCAATAGAATTTCTTTGTCATATTAGAGAATTTTGCGAAACTTCCAACAGGTAGCCTATTTGCCGATACTAAAAATAATAGCTTACTATTCATCGAAAGGTAGTTACTTATTATTAACAATAATTGTAAAACAATTACCGTAATTAAAGCTATCAGTGGAATTTGAAATGTTGTCTATCTTCCTTATATAAAATAAATTTTTAACTATTAAATACAAATTTTTATTATTTTTAATTCTGAGTGGCTATATATACCATATTTACGTAATTTAATATGTATAAAATTTTATTTTTATCATTCAATATTATCTTCAATTATAAAAAAGATGCAAATTGATTTTGAGTGAAATATTATAATAACTGCAAAAAAATGTCGTATGCTTATGTGCCTCCCCCATATAATATATATATATATATATATATATATATATATATATATGAACATGTGCTTACGGCAATTTTTTTAGGTGTGTTATTGTTTGTATTAAGTGCGTAAAGTGTACTTACTTCATTTAAATCCCCCTCCTCTTATTCGATTCTGTGGATCAAAATGAGGTAGTTTTACTTCATATGGAGTTAGATAATATATTTTATTTATATACAGTATGGATCCACCATATCTTCCCGAAATAAAATATAGCCAACTGGAAAGAGTTCAAGGTTGATAGATCTTCCTTTCATGGACGGGTTGACTCTTGCGTTATAAACTTTGAACTTTGCACGTTCCTTTCAAGAACGGGTTGGCCCTTACATTAGACTTTGGACTTAGCAAATTTTTTTTTTTTTTCTCACGTTAGACTTTAGAACCGATATTGGGAGAGAGAGAAAGAATAAAAAAGGAATGTACAGAGAGCCAACGAAGGTTTCAAGCTGTACGGAGGGTATAAAGACCCTTTTAAGAATATTTGTAAATATGTGTTATATATAATTGTGTTTTAGGTGTTATGTGTGAAGTTGTGCAGTGCTGTCTTAGTAAATTTTAATAAATATGACATCTAAATGTTTAGTTATTATGTAAAGAAATAATTCAATTTCAGCCATGAAACAACACTGAATCAAGACCACAAGCATATCCGACTCTTACTTTTATTTATATTTTTCTCAAATTAGTTTCATAAAGTATTAAAATGAATAAATGTTCACTATTTTGTGGTGAAAACCAATGGCTAAAACTTTTATGTAAGTTTCAGATTATTGTGAAATGTCACCTTAAGCTGAGTAACTAAAATCATATTTCATCATATTGAAAACTTATGGATTTATTCTTACCGTTTGACAATTTTTATTCAGCACTTTTTCAATTTTGCATACATTTATTGCATACTGTAAAGCAGGAATTTTATTTTATGTAACCAGTTTCATAAATTCGCATGAAACTATCTGAAACTTTGTATAAAAATATAAATTGAATTTAAACCATTTCAAAAAGTTTACTTTGTATTTCTTTTGATCATCGATCATTTTTTGGTAGAATGCATACATATTTTTCTAGCTTTCAATTCAGAAAATAAACTATCTAAAATGTTCATGATTTTTTAAAAAATCAAAGGAAAAACTGTTATTATCATATAGATTCAGTCTAAGAATTCTATTAAGCAATTTATCTAATTACAAAAAATTTCCATTACATTAAATAATTTTATAATATACAGATTTATTTATTTCACAGGACATATTTTTTAAAAACTATCTTGATTTTAAAATTTGACGCTTTCTATTAATCATTAAGAACCTTAATAACTTTAATCACATAATCATTTTTTATCACATTAATTTAACTAGATAATTTTTTCTACTACTTAAGTTGGCCTAAATCCCTCAAAACTTTTCTTACAATTCCTTTTATAAATGATTAAATATTTTTCAGATTTTCAGAAAGAAATTATAGCATGTGACTATAATTATTTAAAAAAAATTGAGACAAATCAAACAGAAATACAAATAAATATAAAAATTGTGTGTAAGTATATATAGTATCCATCGTTTGTTTAGTCATTCGTTGTCTAATTAAATCCTTTTCTGCAAATCAATTGTTACTGAAAGGACTGTGCTGTGAGTAAGTAAGAGTTTCTGGAAATTATTGAATAAAATGAGTTATTTAAACTACAAACCCTAATTACGTTTGTAGTAAGTTATTTTAATTAATTATATGTTCGGCTAATTTCACTAAACATTCACCAGCAGCAAATTGCGTTTTGCCAGAAATATCAACAAGAAAAATTAAGCATTTTACAGAAGGCACAAATAACAAACAAATTCCTAGTATAAAAAAAAAAGATGTCGCTATGTTTGTAATTTATTCTTTTTTTAAAACACAGTTTTCAGAGTAATTAGTTTTATAAGAATCATATTGCTTATGGTAAAATAATTGGATCCCTCTTTACCTTTTGGATGTTGAAAGTTCGTCGAACCTTGTTCGAAATAATTAACTCTTAAAACTAAAAAACAATCATCTGATTGTATTGCATTTTTATAAATAATTAAGTATTTTTAATAAAACTTAATTCTTTTGGTTAATTTTCATGTATCATTGATTAAATTTTAATATTTGAACTTGCCATATTTATACTTCAAAAGTACAATTCCTAAAATTAAATTTTATCTTAATTTGTGAAAAACAACCTGAAACTGAAATGTTTAAAAAGCATTCAATAATTTCACTGTAGATATTAACATTTTCTTCCTGATTTCGAGACAATGAAATTAATATTACACTTTCTACAGTGACATTATTTTAAGCTAATATATGTAATACACATTTAGTTGTCTTTTGCAAGTGTTATTTATTTGCAAAGCAAATATTTAGTTGAATATTTCTTGAATAAATTTAATATGGAAATAAATCTACTAAACAGATCTTTCCTCTTATCTAACGAATGAATACACAAAGCATATATTTAGTTTAAGGACCTATTACAACAGTCGTTCCTCAGATAAATTCACAGCTACGAAATCCTTTGTAATCATGAATAGATGTTGATTTCGACTGTAAAGCCTCTTATACAGGCTACAAAGGAAAGCGATTTTAAATCTATCCATTATATTCCTTATGTGATTTGCAATAACCATATGCCGATTATATATGAGGATACTTTTTATCTCTTTTAACATTCTACAAATATTAGTTGTATTCTTAAATAATTTCAGTAATAATATGCTTCTGAAGATCTCAGTCAACATGCAAGCCAGCAATTCACACTTCAAAAGGATGCCAATTGTACGAGAAATGATTATATTTAGAATATCCCATTGTAATGGCAACGTAGAATATCCATTATATTAACATTACTCATCTTCAAGAAGATGGTATTACTGATTAAATTCGATTTAGTCATAGCTGGACACAGCACAATGTTGCGATTCAAACCGAGAATCGATTGAATTAAGGTGTTAAGTTTGAATTTCAAACTGAATACCAATATATTTTTAAAAAGTAGTGTGAAATAAAATGGAAATATCTAAGATCAAATAACATTTATTTTTGAAAATAGCTTCTTTTCACTGAAAATTATTTAATTTAGAAAGAAATTAAATTTGATAGTTCAACAATGTTTACGAACATGTTATTCTTTAATTTGAATTAAGGAAGTTTATGGTAATTTTGAGTAATTGTTTATTATAGAAAATTAATAAAAATCATACGTCATTAACTATGGCAAAACATTATGTTACGATATTTAACATTGCAGATCCTATCTTCCACTTTAAAAAAAAAAATCATTCTTACACAGTGGCAGATATTTAGATAAAAATATTTCTATTAACTCTTAGACTCAATTTTTTAACGAAATTTCTGTTTCATAGAAAGTTCTGAGGTATATAATTAAATTTTAAACATATGTGAATTGTAAAAAACTATGCAATATTCAATACAGTAATCTGACTGGATACGGATTGAAAGTTTCTTTCAGTTTTTGAAAACATTTTTTTGTGAATAAAAATATAACAACAGAATTACAGAATTATGCTAAATTATTTCATTTGTGATTGAAAGTTTATATGTTTGATTCAAATCGTGAATTTTTGTAAAGCCTTTTCTTTGTCTAACAGCCGTTGACAAAAACTTTAATAAATTTAAAATAAAATGGACAATTTTAAACTAAAGAATATAGTTTTTAAATTTTTGAAAACTAAATGAATAATTTAGAATAAATAATTTATAATGCAATTTAGAAAAAAAAATCTAGAATTATAAAACAGTTTTATTTTTTTCCTTAAAAACATTTTATTTTAAAAACGTAAAAGACTGATATTTAAAGTAATATTTGTAAGAATATGAAAAAATAACTTGCATTTGCATTCTCGAAAAATTATACATTACAAATAGTTACATATAGATTATAATACGTAATTACAATAGTTACATATAAATTATAATGCATAATTACAATAGTTACATATACAATAAAAAATACTCAATGAGAAACTGTGTTCTTCTATTATATTATATTATATTTTCCCATTTATAAAGTAATAAAAAGCGTTTTTTGTTTTAGCTGGCATTGACAAATCTTTTTCTTACGTCTGAGACGGTTTGCTGATGGATATTTTCCGTTTTTGTCATTTCTTTTATTGAAGTTGGCCAAATCGATCCATTTATACTTTAGCACAAGAAATTGTAAAAACAATCACTTTATTTTTGAAAAATGTGTGATACCATTAATGAAGATTTTGTTCAATTTCTAATTGATTAATCAGAAGTTTGAGTATACATTTTGAAAAATATGCATCAAGATGTACTTTTGAAATTTCTGCTGTGAGTTGAAAATTAGAACTTTTCGTAAAACTTTTTCTTAAAATAATGATGTATCAATAAGTGATTTTATCCTTTATAGATAGTTTTCAATTGGATTGCTTGAAAATAAAATATTTACTGTTTTTTTCTTTTTTTTTTGGAAAATATAAACTATATCTAAAATTATGAAATAGCAAATTCAGTAACCAAATGCAATATATTTTACATAAAAAATGCTGTTTTCTAAAACCTGAAACAATCATATAATAACTATTTTTGATATTTTTGATTATATCTATAAAAGGAGACTGCTACTGCAACTACTACAACTACTACACGACACCACATCACTGTGCTTAAAGCTGATATGCCCCAATAAAGTTTGGGAATGATGTGGGTGAAACTGAATGGACACACGATGGAGGAGGAAAAGTTTCTTGAAATTCACTTTTGGTGGTACAGAAGCTGAATAATGAGGAAATGTGGTACAAAAACAGTTTAAAAATATATATTAAAAAAAAAATGTCAGAATATATAAGAATATAAAAAATACATAAGGCAAATTATTAGAAAAAAATTAAAAACAATGCAGTACAATAAACATAACATTGAATAATATTAAATCAGAGAGCGGAAGGTATATTCATAAAAGTAATTAAATTGTATTGAAAGAATAATTAGAAGAGGAGTAACAGCTAATAAATAATTGGATAGTAGTATCAGATGCTGCAAAATTATGAACAATGGGAATATAAGAGGCAGGATGATATTACATCTGAGAAGAGATAATAAGCAAAGTACATAGCTAAATAATTGTTTTCGCATAAAAAATTTAGGGAATGTGTAAATTAAAAATTGACATGCGTATAGAATAAAATAACAAATTGTTTCAAAATTAGTTTACCCTAGATATACACATATGGGTTTTAGTTGAAAAAATGCTTATTACTTCTTGAAAATATATTTAAAAAGCACACTTTTTATGTCGTTATAACATCGATGGCCATTAGTTTGTAGAAAGTTACTATTTCCTAGTGGCCAACTTACTCCATTAAGAATGTCGTCACAGCAGGAGAACCATTAAAATGATGAAACGGTGGTGAAGATTAATAGCAAAGAATAGTTCCAAGATATGGGTTCAAGTCTTGACCCAGTAATCAGCATTGTATTGCATCGACCCTTGGGTCTATACCTACATTGAATTTAACGGCTTTTGTAAGTGGCTATTTTTGTAGCGCTCGTAAAAAAATACTGAAAAAGAATGATAAATCATAAGTGCTTCATTCAATAATGAATGTCACTAACGACACAATAGATAAAGTCAAGTTTTTATCTGTTATCAAAAGTGCTTATAAAATGGCATGCTAATCGTCTCATCACATGGCCTTGTGGTATGCTTTTTAATTTATTTCAAACCATTAATTTCAATTTTAATAATTCATCTCAATAAATATTTTAGTTGTCTCGCAACTTATTATTCGTTATAGGGAAATTTATTACCTATAAAATTAACAAAGAATATCATTTAATATATACAAAGGTATGACATTTTGTGTGATATAGCTAGTATCTTCAATATTTGATTGATTCTGAGATGGATTGATGGAAAAGATTTATATTTGAAACTAAAAACATTAATAGAAGAACCAATCTAAACTCATGTTTGTGAAAATTGCAACACCATGAAGGAATTGTCATAATTGAATGAAATTTAATACACAGTTGAGTGGTAGTGGTACAAATAAATGATTAAATGTTCAAAGCAAACAAACAATAACAAGAGATCAGAATCAGTATTTTGTGTAGCCACCACGCGCCGCAATAAGTGCTGCTACACGACGTGGCATGGAGTCAAACAAATTCTGAATGTCTCAAACAAATTTTGCACCCAAATGTCTGAAGAAGCAACAGGACGAGGATCACGAGCGAGACACCGACCAACGAAATCCCACACATGTTCAATCGGCGACATATCCGGGAATACGCAGGCCAAGGTAGAAGCTGTACCTGCCGCGTTGCAAAGAAGGATTGAACAGTCCTAGCGATATGAGGGCGGGCATATTCCTGTTGAAATACAGCGGCTGGCAAGCTTTGAAGGAAGAGAACAGCTTGGGGCTGTAGAACTTCACTGATGTACCGGTTGCTGTTCAGATTGCCCACAATTCTTAGCAATTGAGATCGTCCATGATATGCTATGGCACCCCAGACCATAACTTCGGGTGTTCGTCCACTGTGGCGTTCGATAATGCACTCCGGAAGGTGGCGTTCACCGGCATAGCGTCTGACACGAATGCGGCCATCATGGTACCACAAATTAAAGCGGGATTCGTCAGAAAACACGACATGCTGCCAATCAGCACGCCAGTCTCTATTCTGAGCGGCCCATTGTAGCCGCAGGCGGTGATGGTTTAGCGTGAGAGGGATCCTGTATAAAGGAGTCCTTGCGCGCAGTCCACGCTGCTGCAGACGTCTACGAATTGATGAAGCACACAATGAAACACCTGTAGCTATTGATCACTGTGCTACCGATTGTCTAAAGGAAGCTGTACGGTCCGTCAGCGCCATGCGAGCTGACGTCACATTTCGGGGTCCACTCCCGGATTTCCGAGTTTTCCGACACTCGTCCGTCCACTGCTTCCAAAGACGCATCACTGTGCTGCTGTTACGGTGCACACGAGCGGCTACTGCACGATAAGACAATCCAGCTTCACGAAGGCCGATGATTCTCCCCGTTCAAACTTTGTAAGTTGTTCAAATCTCGCTCTTTT
Source organism: Caerostris extrusa (assembly GCA_021605095.1). Lineage (NCBI taxonomy): Eukaryota > Metazoa > Arthropoda > Arachnida > Araneae > Araneidae > Caerostris > Caerostris extrusa. The sequence continues at coordinate 34,815 of BPLR01006282.1, forward strand.
TGTCGAAGAGGCATAAGTAACGATTGAGCTAACGTTTACCACTAGCAGATAACCACCGATAACCATACACGCCTTGCTACAGCCGTCTATTTATTCGGTCCATCCGCCGTTCAGAGGGCGCTACTCATCATACGTATGCGCTACGGATTTGAAATTCTAATCATTTGCATATCATGCGCTAATTTGCATTTCCTGAAAATTTCAGCTCACTCGCGTAAGTCCTTCATGGTGTTGCAATTTTCACAAACATGAGTTTATTAAATACAGTTATTCAGTACTTGAGATACAAACTGATAGCAGTATTGCAGATTTTTAGTAACTAATATATGTAAAGAAAGTTTAAAATATCTTAGAATGGACAGAATGTTTGATAGATGTTATGTGACGCTTCCACAGAGATATAACAGGTGGGCTGTACAGTTCGTAGGCTGACACATAGATGGCGCTACTAGTATTAAATCCATATGATTTTTAGTTAGCCCTAACCTTCAAAATACACGTGTATAAATTTGACAACTGTTGCACTATTAGTATGTGAGTTATAGCATTTTTAGTGAAGCAAGTTTTGTTAGTTTGAAAAAATGAATAAAAAAGGAATTTCGTGTGTTTAATAAAGCATTGCTTTTTGGCTAAAAAAAAATACCATTGAAGCCAAGGCTTGACTTGATAAACATTATTCGGACTTTGCACCAGGAAAATCTACCGTAGAGATGTGGTTTGCTAAATTTAAAAGAGGCGAAATTAGCACCGAGGGCGATGCACGCAGTGGAAGCCCCAAAGAGGCTGTTACCGACGAAAACATCAAAAAGTCCACAAAATAATTTCTGATAACTGTAAAGTGAAATTGATTGAGATAGCTGAGAACCCTAAAGATATCCAAGAAACGTGTTGGACATATCGTGAATGAATATTTGGATATACGAAAGCTCTGTTCAAAGTGGTGCCGCGCGAGCTCACAATCGACCAAAAACAACAACGAATTGATGATTCTGAGCAGTGTTTGGAGCTGTTCAATCGTAATAAACCCGAATTTTTGCGTCGATATGTGACAATGGATGAAACACGGCTCCATCATTTCACACCGGAGTCCAATCGACAGTCAGCCGAGTGGACTGCACGTGATGTACACTAAAATTGCTATAATTTATACACGTGTATTTTGAAGATTAGGGCTAACTAAAAATCATATGAATTTAATACTAGTATCGCCATCTATGTGCCAGCCTATAAACTTTTTCAGCCCACCTCTTACAATATTTGAAATTGCCGAGGACAGAAGCACCTTAGTAACTAGCACCGGTTGTTTTTCATTCAATATATTTTGTTACAAAAAATAAACGAATAGAAATTTTTTTATGAATATTAAATTAAAGCTAAAATTTTAAAAGGGTTACAAACTACATAAATTTATTAATTTGTTATTTAATATGAACTTGTTTGTTTTACTAACATTCCATCATCAAAAATTTAAAAAAGATATAGTACTAAATATTTTTTTTTTTATTTCTATTAGAATACATCGCTAGTTATTTATTTTGTTTTTTTTATAAAACTAATGATATTTATAGCATTTGTTTTAAATATTTACAGCATTTTCAAAAAAATAACGAATTCATTTGAACATTATAAAAATATAAAAACATTCTATAAAAGACGAGGCTTATAAAATAGTCACTGTTTTATAATCAAAAATTAAATGAATGTTTCTATTATTTGTTTTTTAAGTTTGCATTAAAGCAATACACTTTATGTTAAAGAAAATTAAGTAAATATTTTCAAAGGAGATCTTTAATAAATGTTTCCAATGTATTTTTAATAGATTTAAATATATATTTTACAAACATAATATAAAATACAGCCTTTTATTAGACCCAGTATTGGTTTTAAAATAGTATATATAAAACTACTATTAAATATTGCTATCCAAAATTATTTGGAAATGAAACACCAACTAAGAGCTTTTTATGAAAAGATTGCAAGCATATTTCTTTTGTAGATATAATAAAAGATATTTAATGGAAGGTATTTTTAGTAAATAACCCAATGCAATCTTTTACAAAGAACTAATATAACAAATAGAATAAAAAATATACGTATCCATGTGCTATTTTGCCATATCAGTAGGAAAAAGTTATAATGAGAAATTACATCTATATTAGAAATCTGATAAGCAGGTTAGATGATACATTTTCACATCATTTTTTTGTGACTTGTTCGTCAATATCATACACATTAATGTGATATCTAGGACTTTCTTTCAGAACATATTCTGAAAGCAGAAAAAAATCTTATTACTTCCTTTGGATAACTGTTACCTGATATTTTGTTCAAATTGATAACTTAGTTATGATACCTCTGTGTATATTGGCTAAATTTTGGGGATATATATTTATGTATATATATTTATATTTGTTAAATATTCCAAAAGGGAATTGAATGTATTAAAGAGATCTTTCAATTAAGTAAAAAATATATAAAGAGCTGTTGAAACGAGATTAATTATGTACTTAATAATTCTTTAATATGACTATTAATCTAATTTTTGTCAATTCTTAGTAATAAATTGAAGAATTAAAAAATTAACAGTGATTGAAAAAGATCAATTTTTAATGTGAACTAATACTAGTATGGCAAATAAAATGTTTATATCATGTTTAGCAGGCAAACATATTTCATTGACTAAATTGTAAATATATATTATTAAGAAATAATTAATACTTGACAATTGATTGAGAAATCAAATTCATTGTCGTATGAATAATACTCAGAAATTTCAGAGAAAATATAAAAATAAATCGTTTTTCAACCAATTTGTGAAATTTAAATGAGTGTTGATATTTATATTTAATTGTTATTTTTAGAAATATTTTTATTTTAGAAAGCTTTTTGGAATAAAACATAAAACGATATCCTATGTTAATTTGCTTTCTGGTCTCAAAATAAAGCAATTTCATCGCATTTATTTTATTTCAACTATATTATAATAAGTGACTATAAATCAGACATTTTCTTCAGTTAATTTTCTATTAACAATAGAAGAATAGTACTTCATTTATTTATTAATTTAAAATATTCAAAATTTAAAGTCTTATTCAGTTGCAACCCATGCAGTCTGAAATCAAGATGATAAAAATTATTTTTTTTGAAATTAAAGTTGATTTTAATAGCAGATCTAATTACCAGATTATGATTGTCAAATTTATTTTCCACATAGATGTATAATTCTAATTATAAATTGTATATTTTGATACTATTGGCAAATATCTGGAATTTCCTATCCATTATGATTTCCAATCCATATTATGTAAATTCAAAATGTGTTAGAGTATGTTTAATAAAAATAAGATGAGTAATTTAATGTGAATGAAAATTATGAAGTTAAAGAGAAGAGATGAACCCCTGTCTACCTGAATTATTCGAAGAGCTTCTGTCTCAGATTCCAAGGTTCCACCACATAGTTAAAATGGCCTATAAAATCGCTTTAATCCATGCAATATGTTGCAAAAACAGACTTTTAATAAAAATATAACTTTAATATAAATAATTTGTTATGAAGGAAGGGAATCTTATGCCATCTGTAAAAATGTCATCATGTCAGTTGCTACTTAAAATAAAGAAATTCTACCTATTTCATTTTTATTGGTAAACATTTATGTCAAAACGAGATAGAAATCAATTATAGGCCAAATCTCTATTATAAATAATTCTGAAAATAAATAAATTATTTTAAAGTAAATTAAATCTAACTAATTGTGATTTTTAGAAAATGATACAAATAATTTAAAAAAAAAAAAGGATGTTGTGAATGTTAAAAATATTACAATTATATTTCAACATCTTTTAATAAAAAACAAAATCGATACAAAATGTTAATACACACTCTGTTGCATATATTACCACATGTCACGTGCTATTATTGAATGGATACAATATTTGCCCAATAAAAATTAAGTTTGAGTAAAATTTCTGGAGATGTATTTTTTATATTTATAATTTAAAATAATTATAATTTAAAATAAATAATAAGTAATATAATTTACAATAATTATAATTAAATTCTGACCTTTCATTTATTTGAAATTCTGACTATAGAATTCAAAGTGTTTTAGTAATAACGTATAACTTGTTAAATACAATCTACGTTATTTTTTGACATATACGTGATTACATATAACATAAAAATGATAATAATGATAATGTTTCTAACGAAAACTCAACATATAGAATTTCTTATCATTAGAAATTTTCGTGCCTTCTAATATTACTGGCAATGAAACCAATTTAAATTATTTAATTATATTCAAAATTTCATGATGCAAATTTTGTATTCGAAAATGTATTTCATGTGTATTTCCATACATGACCATTTAACAGCTGTAAGGCTTTTACTTGCAGTTGATCAGTATGCCATGTATTAAAATTAAATGTACAATAACCGATAATGTTTTTGACTTTTCTTGTAATGACAAACCAAATATTTAACTGACAAAATTTGATAGTCTTTGCATTTTTTATCAATCAGACATAATATGACGGAGTGACCTTTCTAATAATTTCGAGACCTTCATTCTTGCATGATTCATCATAGCCCCCAAAACCTACCATATTACATTAAATGTACCACATTATTAAATGTATTTCAACACATTAAGTAAGTTTTTCCGAAAAATCAGAATCTTTAATATTTTATGACAAAAAAAAAAAAATAAGAAAATCTCCATTAATAAGTACTTAAAAATTTTGTTAATTAAGTATCATACAGACAAAAATGAGTTATTCTTACGTATTCCAAGTTATATTTCGCTGCATGGGGGGGGTTAAATCTGAAAGATAATGTAAGCACTGCTGAAAAATGTATTACATTATTAGCATACAATTTTAAAAGCTTAGCAACAGAATAGTGCTTAGTAATTTAAGGTCATGATAACTAAATTCACTCATCTAAAAAGTTTTGCCACATTTTAAAATACCTTTTTTATTTCGTTATTTTATTAACAAGATTATTTTTAGTTGATTAACGTTATTTAACCTTTACATATAGGGAATATGCTTCAATTCCTGTACAACCTTTTGGGGATCATTTACCTCAATATGAAAATCAATGTTGATTCAATCAATATTTTCTTTTTTTCAGTTACACAACTTGATCGGGTTTGTAAGATAATTGATATAATGGTAAAAAATTTACTTCTGATAATAACTTAAATTTTGACTAGTTAAATAAAATCAAACTTCATGACAATATCAGCTAAGAATGCCTTTGTCTTTTAATACATGGTATTATTAGTATGTAAATTAAGGTGGGCTTAAGGCATATTTTTACTTTTCTTGGCCTAAGAAAGAGATGAAGTGTTTTTATATTTAATTATTATTCAAAAATTTGTGGATATTCCTTGTACTTTAACATATTTAACATTCCTTCATAATTCTAGAAAATCTTTGTATTATTAAATTAATATTTATATGTTTGTTTTAATATAATTGAATTCCTTTTTTTACAGAATTTATAAAAGATTTTAAAAGTTTAAATTTAAAAATTAATAGTTAGATGTTTTAGTGAAACACATAGGAATTAAGTGATATACGCTCGATTTCAGCCATAAATATTTATCTTATTGATATTTTTTTCTTTCAAAATTTTGGAATTCGTATTTATTCATTTATTCTACATATACATTCTGTTATTTTGTTTAATTTTGGCTATTTTATTAGCAGGCGTTTTATTACAGGGGTGAATAGAAGAGATAATAATCCAAAAACAAACTATGAGATACATAAGGGGGATGGATGATAATATCCCCAGTTTCTGTTATTATTTCGGTGTCTTCAATTTTCTATACCATCTAATGAAATATGACCTACTTCCAATTGATTAGTTTTGGTTTCACCTACTGCCTTTAGTTAGCTCAATTGTCAGCAATTCTCCTCTGAATTAATTGTTTCATTATGTAATAAGTGCTCATAAAAAATAATTCTTCCCAATCCCGTATGACACAGGTCATAATTTTTCGTGGATGTAAACCAGTAGTTGTGGTCCCTAATGGAGCTCCTGTTGGTCTCTACCATGTTTTTTCACTTCTCATTATTGTAAATGACCCATTTATCATTTCTTATTTCAACAACAAACAACAAGTATAATATAATTTATTTCCGTAATGATTTTTAAGGCATAGTGAAACGAGAATGTTATATTAATGAAAAATACTCACTTTACGATAAGAAAATTATTTTTTACTGAATTTGTTAAAGAATCGTCTAAATTTCATTTAATAGAATATTTTTACTAAACAGATTTTATATTTGTAAATTTCAAAAATACGTGAAAGTGGGAAGCATTCATTTGGATAATATTTAACTCTATGAATTCTTTGTATTTGAATTTCTACTTGTTTTGCCTACAGAACCAGGAAACTTTTAAACTATTTTATAAATACCATGAATAATTTTATAAATACTGCAATGGAATAATACTGCAGTGGAATAATGTAGGTGCTTTGTCCAATATAGCTAAAATACCTGAAGGGATAGGGGTTCGTAACCCCCTCTCTTTCTTCTTTAACTTCTAAAATTTCGTTATTAGTTACTAGTTAATATTAACTTTCGTTATTAGTTTAGAAGTTCATATCAGCACACTGCTCCAGTCTAATTTAACATTCAGTTTTATAATACTAATTTTATATAGATAATGAAGTTTTCTACGGATAAAGCAACTACTAATTGTTCACATCTTACAAAGTTGCTAATTGTTTACATCATACAAAATTGTTAATTGCTTACATCGTACAAAACTGCTAACAGTTCACCTCTTACAAAACTGTTAATTGTTTACCTCCTACAAAATTGCTAATTGTTTACATCCTACAAAACTGCTACTGTTCACCGCCTACAAAATCGCTAATTATTTATTTCTTACCCAATGCTGAAATTAATTATGCTACATGATGAAAAGTTATCAAATATATTTCAAATAACGACAAAAGTTTGATAATGATTTAAAAAATATTAATTGAAAAATGATCGCTGTTTTTTGCCGCATTTCGTCTAAATTTTGTCATAGTGAAATAATTTCTTCGAATATTACTTGCCATAAAAGAAAAAAGGATGTATAAATTCAATACGAGTTTACATTTTTAACTTACAATAAAAACCGGGCAGTCATATTATTTTCTTGTTTACTAATTATTGCGAATACGAAAGAATAAAATACTTCACTACTTTTTTTGATTTTCATATATAATTCATATTTACGCGCAATTATATCATGAAATTTTTTTGGTTTTCTTATTAATTTTTAAAATGAAATGGTTAATTGCTCTAAATAAGCAAATATACTTTTGTAAAAATATTACAGAAACTAAATTACATTTATTACAATCGATAAAAAAAGAAGCATTTTAAGTGCTAAATTTTCATTTTTCTGAAGAGCTTTTCTTCCATTTAATATTTCATTCTAACATAAAAATAAGCACAAAAAAAAAGCAAAAGAATCAGCAGAAAGATTTGCATGCATCAAAAATAGGAAATGATGCATTTTATTTTCCTTTTCAAATTAAACCTTAGGGAAAATGCACTTTCTAAACGAAACTCAAAATGAATTTTAAGGAAAATAGTTAATTACGGCATTAATTAACGTAAAAAAATGAATGCACAGTGATGAATTTCAGTAAAAGAAGGAACTTTAGGATTCATTCTTTTTTGGATGGAATAAAGGAATGTCAAATATTTAAGAATAAAAAGTCTTTGAAGCATTATTTACTACGTTGTATATTTATGAACTGTTTCACTTTCTTTTCGCTTGTTTCTCATGGTATTTTCTTAAATATTTAAACATCAATAAATAAGTGCAAGAAACTATGCTGTTTAATATTTACTATTAGTTTTGCAGCAAGAAATGATGCGTTATTAAATTGGTGGTTTTATCAAATAAAACATTTAAAAAAAATTGAGAATGTATGAATAAATATTTCATGTCAAAAAATATTTTGGATTATTTTACATTATTTTTACTTCGCAGGCAATTCAGATCAAGATTACGAAAAAAACATAACTAACAGCACATAAGTTTTAATTAAATATTATAGAATGAAATGAACTAAAAGTTAATTCCCATAAATTTATAAACTTAATAGCCATAATAATGTTAATACAGTTAACATCTCATTATTTTCTTATTCATTTTAATAAAAAAAATAAATTTTTGTTGATATAATAATGCTGGAACCTGCAATTGTAAATATTTTCAATTTAAAACTTTATACAGATTTTGATACTTATACACATATGCATTGCAAAATAACCCAGCGATTATGTAGAGAAAAATGGTGTACTGAAAATTACAAAAACTACTAAATTTTTCCTTAATTCTCCACACAAATAATTCCAATTCGTTTATCAAATATTGTATTTTTAATTCAGTAACATAAATGAACAACATAAAAAAAAACTCATTTTTTAATATTATTAAACTCCTAGATTAAAAGTAATCGTTATATTAGCACCAGTATTTTGTCTATAAATCACATAGTTTTATTTAGAAGAAACTATGTAAAATAGTGTTAACATTAAATTGAAACGTTTTTTTTTTTAATTTTTATATCATAAGTACATGGCTTAAGAATTTAAAGAGAACCAAATTAAAGCTCTTAACAAAACTTATAACTTTTCCAAGATATTTTTCAATTTTTAAAAATAATTTTTATTAAAATAAACATAATAAATCTATCCTTCTCTTAAGTATTTATAAAATTGTGACAATATAACAAAGGAAAAGTTTATATTATTGTTAATATGCATTATTTAATCAAATATTACAAGATAATTATGTTTATTTACTTCTTTATTAAAAGACTATTTCTTAGCAATGTAGTAACAACAAAATACATTTTAATCAGTTATTCAAATTTTTGTAATATTGATTGAAGGTTTTAAAGCAAATAGCCATTATATATTTGAAAGCCAGGAAAATTCAATTTAACTAATTTTAAATTGTGCACTAGAAATCTATCAAGAGTTGTGTACTTTGAGGTTTTGTTGATGCTTTTCTGATTAAAAAAAGAAAATATTTTTAGGCATGGAAATTTTTAAATTTCAACTAAATGAAATTTAAAAAAAATTTGAGTATGAATTTTAAAAATATTACCTTACACTTTTGCAATAAAAGTTGATATGTTTACCAGCTATATTTTTTTGTTTAATAAATGATATTTTCGCATTATTTTTAATGCAATATATAAAGCTATATTAAAAGAAATTGAATTTGAAATATAAAAACATATATATTATATTAATGAAATAAATGTGTTTTAATGTTAAAATATAATTTCATAATTTATTAAAATATTTGAATCTTTGCCGATTTTGGATATTATTACATTGTAAATATGAAATTTGAAATTAAATTTACTATAATTAGGTAAACATTCGTATTTAACCAATTTAGATGAATTTATGTTAATAACTGCATTTGAAATTAGTTTTTTTATTGAATTGATTCACTTTGTATGATATAAAAATAAATAAATGTGTTTACAAAAAAAATTACATATGCTAAAGTGAGTGGTATTGTTCATATTTTGTATTGAGGAATCATTTCAGACACAATACTCATTATCAAATTTTTAACATTTGTATTTACATCACTTATTTAATATCTCATAAATAATAGAGTCTTTTAATAAAATATTATTAATTTAAATAACAACTGCCTTTTTTTTTTTGTAAATCATGAAGAATATGTATAAGTTCTTAAAATTTTTATTTCTTTCTTTACGATAAAAATAAATGTATTTTATTCAGCTAAACAATTTATAGTCAAATTCAGCTTTTGAGCTTCAAATTCACGACAGCATTTCTTATTCAAATGATGCTAGACATTTACGTTTCTCCAACAAATGTGTCTAGAAGAAAAAAAAAGTTTTTCATACATCAAGCAAATCCTCATATGAGTTCCTAAATCAGAATAAAACCTAGTGAATGTTGATGGCCAAACACTTTGTTAAATTGGTTTTGGATAAAAGAGTAAGATCTTATCTATTTCTTAAATCGTTCTTATTTTGTTTCTTTAAGTTTGGTCTTAATAGTTTTGTAACATTTATTTAGTGTTTGTTACATTAAAAAGAATTTAAATTAATTCACCATCAAATTATACACCACACATTTAAAAGTATCAAAATATTTTTTTAGTAATTGTTTTATTTACGAGAATTATGTTGGGATTCAATAGGAAAAAAGCTTCTGTTCAAACTAAAGTTCTAACTTCTGTTCCTATATTCTACGAATGTTTGGATTTATTATGTATAATTAATTTTAACAAATTCAAAGATTCAAACATTTCAAAATGCATTTAAATATCATTTTAGTTAAATAAAAACAATTTTTTTCAGTGTTGATTTATATTATTGAGTTAAGTGTTGGAAATAGTGACCAAAATGTTTTTCAGATTGTGTTCTCATATTTTATTATTATTATTATTATTATTTTATAATGCAAAGCTTCACATGTTCGACTTTTTCAGATTAAAATAGATAACTATAGTATATATATTCTGTGACAAAGTCAGGGATTCTTAATGACATGGCCCAGTGACATGGCGCATTGTCATCCATAAAAATCCCATCGTTGTTTGGTTACATGAAGTCCATGAATGTGATCTCCAAGTAGCTGAACATAGCATTTCCAGTCAACGATCCAGTCGCACCAGAGACCAAGTCCATGCCATCAAACATTTACCACCAGCTTGAAAAATGTCCATTTAAATACCATCAGCTTTTAATGAAATAAAAAAACGGTTTTCCATTCATCAGGGACCAACCGATATGCTCACGTTCGCTATATTATCTGAGTAAAGGCACTCGAGTGTCTTCTTGGAAATAAAGAGTGACCTAAAACAAGTCCCTTTTTTCATTGATTTCTGCGGTTATTTGAAGCAGTGTTCTCTGTTAGAATACGACTCTTTGCAGACGTCGCCGGTCTTCGTTATGCAGGCGGTCGACCACTGCGCTGTCCATGGTATGTTATGCCTGAAATGTGATCGGCATAATGCATGATCTGGGAATGTTGAATTCCCTAACGATTTCGAAATGGCATGACCCATGCGTCTAGCTTCGATTCTGCGTTCAAAGTCTGTTAATTCCGTCGTGCGGTCATCATCAGTCAAAACCTCTTCACATGAAAATGAACAGAAATGATGCGAAAGCACTGCGCATTTATACCTGTTCTACACGATGCTACTGCCATCTGAAAATTTGCATATTATATCCTATGACTTTTGTCACTTCAGTGTATATATATATATATATATATATATATATATATATATATATATATATATATATATTATTGTTATATGATTCTAACTTGATTTTTATATATATCTATATATATTTATATATATTTTGATCTAACTTGATTTATATATATATATATATATTTTATATAATAAAAAAATAGCATAATAAATAGCAAGCATTCTGTTGAAAAGATTTGACATATGCCCAATGAAGGACTTTTAGAAAAACCATCATAAATTTCCAAATTAAATTTGAATGCATACCATTCTTTAAGAAAACTATTAGTCACTAGTCCTATTTATTCATTTAAAATGAGGAAAAAAAAAAAAATTCTACTCTTCCTACAAAAGAAAAAAATCAGTTTTTTGATTTTTGAAATACTGTCTACTGATCATCTTCGAAAAAATAAATTTTTTTGACAGACCTGTTTTTGCCAACACTGATGTTTTGTTTAGTAAAAAGAGCATTCGACTCGTATGCCTGGAAGATATTTTTACAAAAAAAGACAAAAATTTCAAGTTAAATTGATCTTGCATAGTTTGGTGGTTGCATTGGTACTTTTCTGCGTATCATTGAAGGAAAGGACTTCAAACGACTCTTTAGTTCGCCTTTTCTCAGACTTCCAATCTTTGTCTTGAACAGAGCTATTTACACAAACGAGAATAGTTTTTTCCCACACAGGAAGATCAGGATTTCCGTTCACAGGCCATCAGTGAAAAAAGAGCATTAAAGCTTTAGTACTGTCGGTTCTCACTTTGGTATATAAAGCATCTATGCCTAACTTATATTTTGGCGCCATGTTATTATGACATGAAGGTTAAATTTTTCTTTTACAATAAATAGTATTTATGTAATAGAAAATATCTTACGTATATCGTTCCCTTTACTGCGTATTAGAAAGTTGTTTGCATAAGTAAATTTTAAAAACATTCTTAACTTAAAGTAATTGAGCATAAAAACTATCAAAATTGAAAAAAAAGACACTTTCTTTTATATTAATTGAGTAATTAAATAAATTAGGTAAACGCGGAACTATATTTAATGGATTTGAAAAAATAAAAAATAAAAAACTCTATCCGACTCATCTGTCCAATAATACCTTTACTTCCTTTTACTTCAGCTTATAATCTTTAGCAGTTTACTTCAGCTTATAATCTTTAGCAGTTAATCAGCAATTAATATATACAAGGAGTATTAGTAGCAGCTTTAATGAAGTAAAGGTAAACAAAGGAAGTAAGTAAATAAAGGGAAGTAAAGGTAAACAAAGGAAGTAAGTAAATGAAGTAAAGATAAACAAAGTAAGGAAGTAAACGCATTATTTATGTAATTAAATAAAATAAGTAATCGTGGAACTATATTGAATGGATTTGAAAAAATAAAAAAAAATCTGTCCAATTCATCTAACATAAAATTAAAATGAAGACTTCTCTTAATGTGATTTCTCCTATTTTTCCCCCTTTAAAGTATCAGTTGTTTTATACAATTATTGAGGAAGATCTTTTTTTCCCTAACTGAATGTTTAATTTTAAATTAGACAGCCAGATAACTTTATTTCTCAAGGTCCTTTTATTATATAATTTTATTAGTTTATCTTATATTTCAGCTTGAAAGCTTTTATATATTTCAGCTTATAATCTTTAGCAGTTAATATATACAAGGATGATTAGTAGTAGCTTTAATGAAGTTAAGGTAAGTAAAGGAAATAAAAGTAAGTAAGTAAAAGAAAGTAAAGGCATTATTTATGTTAACTGTTTCATTTCCTTAAGGATAAATGTATTAATTTAAGAAGTTATTCAATTTGCATATTAAATTAATTAGAAAAACATGATTTGATCAATTTTTTACGGAATCAATTCGCCTTTATTGCTCTCCCTATCATACTAAAAGTTAGAGTAATTTTAGTTAGAAACAAAGAAAGTAATGAACAAAAATTATACTAATACCAAAAAGACTTGGTTGAGCCACAAATAGTACATCAGTTTCTTATCAGCCGGAAAATAGAAAAAAAGGAATGACTCTTATGAAAGGATCCCACCAGAATTAGATTCCACGGTTATTATAATCACGTAGCCCACTGGCAAATTACACTTGGTTTTGTCATGGAAGCTACTTCATTTCCCGTTTCCTATCTAGTTTTATTTACTTACTTAATTTCGTATATTACTGGCATGATGTTATGGTGATACGGAAGTACAAAATCTATTTTCTTTCGGGATAAAATGGAAGCTTCAGGAAGAATAAGACTCGGCAAGTAGTCTCAAACAACTGCGACTTATGGGAAAAAAATTCGTGATGGTTGTAGCATTAAAATAAAAACACTAAATCTTAGGCATTTAAAGAAGAATAATGGAATTCATTCGTATTTAAAATAATTTTATTTCGGAAAAAATTAGTTAACACTTTTATTATTATGCATTTTAAGAAATTATTTAGTCATCTGAAAAATATTTCTGATTGGGCAGATTGAAATCAGTCTGATATTAAACGATATATTGCGTGATAAAGAGTAATGTGAAAAGTTTTGTTAAAATTGGTTCTCGATTTAAAAGAAAATGGCTAATTTAAAAGCATTTATTAAAAATATCCTGAAGCGTTTTAGGAAAAAAAGCTTTTTAATCTATTACTGTACAGTAAACTGCCAATGATAAAAAAAGAAGGTAAGTAATTTTAGGTTCGATTAACGATTACTTGGAGCACTAAAATAGATTCAATAGCTAAGTAAAGCTAACTAGTTTAGAAGTAGCTTAGTTGTCACTACTTAAGTACTTTTTTAAGAAACAGCTTGATTAATACTTTTCTTATTTCTTTTTTTTTTTTCGGTTTTCTTTATGCCAGAATCTTTTCTCAATTTATAAACTGGTAAGAGATAATTATAGAGATTTATAAAGGTAGAAGTTAAATTGAAGGGTCAATACATTACTTTTACGCAAAACATCTGCTTATTATATAAGTGATTTAATTTAAATGTGCAATACCATTAAGAAATATAAAGTGTAGCGACAACTGCAACATTTTAAGATACTGAAAACTCATTTGACAAATAAAACACGCCCTGAAAAAGATATCTTTTACGTGGAATTTTTGTTTCTATGTCTTAGTTTTGTTTAATGAAACAACAATTATTTGTTGTAAAATTAATTTTTCACACACTCTATTCTGAGTTATCCCTTTCATATTTTAGAGTTTTCTTCATAATAAGTTTTATACAGCTGTATGCAATAGCAAATTGAAGTAGAAAAATAATATTTTTCAGGGAATACTGAAATTGTACTAGAAAAGCACATCTTAGTGAAAAAAACTGATCATTTTTGAAATCTATGATTTTGAAATTTATATTCGTGACTGTAAATGATAGATAAGAATAAATGATCAAAAATATACCATAGAAAAGAAACCGAGGAAGTTTTGATTTAATTAATTTTCTATAATGATAATATTTAAATCAATGATGAATACAAAGGGAAATATTTTTATTGAATATTAAGCAAAATAGCTCTTCTAATTGAAAAGTTATTGAACAAAAGGGAACGATACGTAAATATCTTGAAATGTCACAGAAATCTAGCAATATTAAGCTTTGATGTATTACATTTTTTACAATTAAAATCTTTTTTTTAAATACATAATTATTTTGATATTTGCAAATATCTTAAGGAGAAAATCTATTCATTGAATGTGTATGATCAAAAATACATATCGTGTTTCTTCATTTTTAAAAATATATTGTTTCCATAGCAGATTTATTTTGGAACAAGGATTACTGTAATAAACAATGGTAAATTACATCTCAAGAAGTAATACAGTTCAATGCTACTTTAATTCATGTTTTTTATGACTTAAAATTATATGAAGTTTAATTAGTTTGATGTGCTTAGAGACTAATGATTTAAAATCGTAATCATAAGGTTTAAAACTTTTATCATAATTTTTTTGCATAGCCTATATTGCAGAAAAGAGTTATTTAGATATTTCTATCTTGTTTTCTACTTTAACTACTTTAGTGAATTAATATACTTAAAAAAAAAAAAAAAAAAAGATTAAGATTGTAAATAGTGCAATAAAAAAAAAATCAGGAATCAATTTACAAAATTAGATATAGGAATCAATTTAATAATCAGGTCGGTAATGCTGTCTTGTCGAAGTTATGAGAAAAACAGAGGGAAGGGCACCATATAAGTGAATATACTATTTATCAATTAGTATACATCTATAAAAATAACAAGGTAAATAGAAGCAAAGGCATTTTTGGATGCATGGCGTTTTCTTGTTAAATCAAGACGCTATAGCGGGATATCCCAACATGGCGGGCAATAGTTTGTGTATTGGAACTTAAACTTGTCATGAGCCAGAATTAGCACATTATCCTCCAAGTTCGAAATCCGTAACGTTCGTACATGATTAGAAAATACCTCCTCAGATATCTGGTATTGCAGATATCCAGGCAGGCTATAGCTGGCATTACACCTATCGGATATTGTTGCTTATACAAAAACTAAGCAGCTCACTTATTGCACTCTATAGCCCTGTAAGCCAAAATGCATATCCGTTAGTTTCGTGTTTGCATGTCGGAACTCCGACTGTATGCAACAACATTTACTGGTTCTGGAAAACATTTCCAAACTAACATTGCTATGCGATTCCGAGTCGTCTAAGTATGCCCTATCTCTTCTGGAAGTTTTAAACCAGTTGCTGAAACATCGCGTGCAAGTCATGCATAAACTTTTAGGATGCAATTTTTATCTGCAATCGCACATTATTTCTCGTCTATTATTTGTATAGGATTGATCATTCTTCTACAAACATACTTGCTTATTTCTTTTCTCAAATAGACGAATTTTAATCCAATAAATGTATATTAAGTATATCTTTCATACTAACATAATATTGATCTGCAATGCAATGAAATATGAAAATGCAGACTAATAAATGTGCAAACTGTTCTTTCTTTCTATGAGCATGAAATGATTAAATCGCGTCTTTCTCTCATTATTTAGCATCTCATTAAACAAACAATATTCATATTTTCAATTCACTGTAATTATTTTTGGTACCAAGAAAGGCTTAATATTTCTGATACTTTTCGTTTTTTGTTTAAGCCTTGAAAAATGTTCCTCACACAGTTAAAGTGAGGAAATAAATTACAAGAAACTAACATACTTCTTATTAATTAAAATTAAAAATTAATTAATTCGAGATGCAAATAAATGCTAATAATTATCAACACTTTATGTATGCTATTTATAAGCTATATTAGGGAACTATTGTTTCGTGAAAGTTAGTACAAATCATCCACGCGTTGAAAGGAACCAGACTCCCTACACCAAGAATTGCTTACACGAAATAAAAGAAGAATACAAAGAAGCAAAATAAACATTATCTATATCCCTGAAGACCCATAGGTTTTGTTAATAACCGAATTGGGGGCTGTAAATGGACCTGTAAGACGTATCAGTAACTGATGGATACTGTGCAAGATAGAATACTAAGTGGCTAGCCGTGAAAAATGAAATCATTTGTTCCGTTATGGATTTACAGAGGTGAGAAAATAACTAGACCAGAAGCTAGAATTTTATTTTCAAAGTTATGAAGGTAGTTAAGCTGGAAAATAAAAAAAAAAGCCGCTTGGATTTGTAATAAATAAAAATGCTCTAATGAATAACGACATTGCTGTAACAATAATCCTCCCATGAATCAAGTTTATGATTCATACGGAAATATGTATAAACTACACCAACTTTCTCTAGTGATAACAGTAATGTAAACCTTATAAGGCTACTTTTGAATTTTTACTCAGCTGATAGTGAAACTGATTAGCTCATAAATCAGATCATTTTCTATGTTTTTTAAAAATATTCTCAGCATTATTCTCTGTTTTGCAGATTTTGTTTAACGTTTTATGTCTTAACTTGAAGAGATTCATCAGTTTGCAATGAATTTAAATTTAATCAAAATCTTAAAAAATTTAATAATTTTGTCTTAAATATGACACCAAATAACATTAATTAAAGATTTACAGTCGACCTCGTAAAACCTCCAACCCAAGAAATATTGGCTGATGCCGTCTCAAATGTATTGTGTTAAATTGCCATTTTTCAAAATATGGGGGTGGGGTGTTTAACCAGAGGGAGATATATATTAATATTTTATGGTGTCCATTGAAAGAAAAAGCCAATACAAAAGAATTTTGACTTAAGTGAACAATTTGAATATTATGCACAATTAGTATATATTTTATGTCACTTGTTTCTGTTTTAAATTTACAGTGTATGTTTTTTATACATAAGTTCTATGAGACGTCAAAAGATAAATAGGAACTAATTAAATATTAATAATTAATAATTGAAATATGATTTTATTGGCTGGATGAATTTATGAATCTAAAGACTATTAATTAGTGAAAGATATTACATAATCAATGCAAATTTAACTTGATTTTAATTGCCACAAAAATGTTATTAACTGTTTTCGAAAAAGGTTTTGAGACTTTTCCGATTAAAATTGATAACAACAATTACGCATTTTTGAAATGTAAGCAAAATTCAATAAATATTCAGTTAAATTCGCTTCGTCATTAATCTATTTTCATAGTAGATATTTTTCCGCTTAAAAATGAACATGAACTAACATCATCGTAAAAAATGCTTGAATATTTTATCTACTATTACTAAAAATTACATATATTTAATACTATTAATATACATTGAGACAACAATGTACCAAGAATGAGTTATCTAAATGTGAAGAAAATTGAGAAATGGAAAAGTAATGCATGTGTATAAAAAAAAGGAATTTTCATAAGTAATGAAGAGGAAATCTGAAAGAGGTTTTTTCAGATGCGACGTTTCCTAAATAAAAAAGTGGAAAATTCAAAAGAAATTGAATGCTTCATTTAGGGAATAAAGCAAAAAATAGCGAAGTAATTGTTAAATCGTTGGGCTGGCTTTTATGCAAGCTGTTATCCGGTTGGGCATTAATTCGTAGAGTGAGCGGATGCCTGCATGCTGGATTCCAATTGCTGAAGTAAGATCGAACCCCGGAAGTGCTTGCTTATTAACATGCACAATATGGGAGGTAACTTGTGATCTAGTTGGCCACGGGATGTGTTTGAAAGCTCGAAGACAATCAGTAGAAATGATTGCCTTGTACGTTAGGGTATTATTCTGTTGAAATGCAAACCGGGGGACTGTGAAAGCAAAGACAACATGACAGAGAGTAGACATAACATTGACGTTCTGTCAGGGTGTCACTGAAGACAATCGGAGAAGTTGGGTAATCAACATTAAAGGGCTCCCTTGCTGTCCTAGGCGTTTCTACACAAGTATTTGCTGGTCATCGGGGATCAATTCGAAGTGGTACTCTTCGTTGTATACAATTTTGTTCCAATCAGTGTGTATTATTAATTAATTAAAGAGCATTCCCCAATATAACCACGATTGCCTTTATGCGTGATAGACAATAGTTAGTTTAGTATTTCCCTGCTGTCCTGGGCGTTTCTACACACGTATTCACTGGACATCGGGGATCAATTGAAGTGGTACTCTTCGTTGAATACAAGTGGGATTCTAGGTTCACGAAACGGGGTGCACTACTAACAGGCTTATTGGTGTTCATAAGAAAGAGGTAGTCATCACAATGAACGCTGAGACCCTCATCGGCTAAGCCTATAAATGGATTTTATATCCCCTAAAGTCCCGGCTACACATTGGGTCATTAACAATGACAAATAAGTTCCTGTGAGAGGTGCTTTGACAATAGATCTGTCATCGCTTTCTCTCATCTTTTTATGACAACTAGTGTTTTCTTGATATTATTTTCTGTCATGATTCAATCATTTCTGTCTACAACGATTAATGATCGCCAATGACGCTACGACCCAAATGCTGAGCGATTCTCCGACTTATAATCTGCATTAACATTAGCACTTGATTTGCAATAGCATTAACACTTGATCTGCATTACAACCTTTAGTCCAATTTCAAATCCTCTCACAAATGGGGACATAAATTCATATTGTGCTCTGAACCGGCGTGAGGTTTTTTACAGTCAAAGAAAGTAAACGGAATCAAATTCGGAAGTTATGTCCTATTATGTTCTATAATTTAAAAGTTATGCTCTAGAATTATAATGTCGTTTCTTCTGCACTCGCTCAATCGGGGTGCTGTGGAACTGCAGCTATTCATTCATTGACCACCAAAATTTAATTATTTACATATGATATTGGAAGATATTTTCGTCCCAAATTTCTTATAATCATATAACTCCTCGTTAGTGAATCATTTTTTTGTCTTATTAACTTTTTATTCTTGTTTATTGAGTAAACTTTTATTTATATACATGCAATTCATTTTATTGTTCTAAGTATTATTTGAAAATCGTATGCTGTATAATAATTTATTGCACCAATGATCTTAGTTAATTGAATAACAGTTATAGTTTAGAGATTGCATGTTTTATATCTACTCGTTTTTATAGCAGATTTTGGAATCGAATACTTTATGAATAATCAATCACTGCTGCCAAATAATGTTTAGAAGAATGATAAATCAGTTTATCGACAGAATACATTTTAAAGGGTTGGTTTTTTATACCATCAATATTAAATAAGATAACATATTTTATGTAGTTCCATATTGAACTGATCATAAGCTGCCTGCATTAATTTCCATTTAATATTATAACTTATAGTAATTTATCACTTTCATACTTTGCTTACCATTTAAAAACTTAAGGCTATTACATTTTAAACAATTATAATTAAGAGATATGAAATTCAAAAATAAATGTTCATTTTAATATACATTTAAAGATAAGTACACTTAATAATATTAAATTTTATTTAAAGCTTATTTAGTAATTTTATTCAAAAACAAACATTGATTGGAAATTGAAAGGAAACAACAAAATTTATTTTTTTACTGAATATAATTTGTTTAAACAATAGAACAGTAGAAAAATTCCTTATAGAATTTATATCATTTAAAGTATTTCTTGCTATGACAGATAGAGTAAACTTCATTATATAAAACTATTTTATAAATTAACAGTTCATGCTGCAGTTAAATCCTACAAAAATTTTATTATTGCTATCCTGAGAGCTAATCAATTAGCCGAAAGTTAACTGGATTCCCTGATTAAATAAGAATTTCACATTATATTTCAAAATGTGATAATGGATAATCGATTCGATAAACGAAATCTAATAAAGGCTGTCCATTCTATTAATAATGAGCGTTACGCATTAATATAGGAAGCTGATAAACCTAAAATGAGTATTTGATTTTACCATTTAGTGAAAATCGTTTACAACATTTTGGAAAACAAATTATAAAACTAATTTACTTAGTATGAATGATTACTTAATAATATTTAATTTACTAATTACTACGAAAATATTACGAAACAGTATCTTAATAAAGCGTATAGAACTGGCAATAGGGCTAAACTTCCTTATTATTCCGGATAAAAAGTATGAAGTACAGGAAGTATAGATAAGTATAATTTGTCAAACATACTGGAGTATATATATATCTCAAGGTACAGGATTACATATAAATTATCACAATATTCCTACTACTAATCGAACGACTATTAGATTTACTGAAAATCGTTTACTACATTTTGGAAAATACATCATGAAACCATTTTACTTAGTAAGAATGTTTACGTAATAATAGGTAATTTAATAATTATACTACCAAAATACTATGAAGCAGTTTCTTAATATAGATATAAAACTGATCATAGGGCTAAACTTCCTTATTATTCCTTGTAAAGGTACAAAGTACAGGGAATATAGATAAATAAGTTTAATTTGCCAAATATACTGAGTATATGTACATTTCAAGGGACAGGAGTACATATAAATGATCACAGTGTATTCCTACTAATTGAATGACGAATTTAAAAATTGTAGAAAATTTGAATTTAATATCACGAAAACATTATTTATACATTGCAATTGCATAAACTATTTTAAAAGAGTTCAGAATTATAATCAAAAATACCCAACTGAATCATAACAAACAACTTATTCTAAATGTGACTTAGGTTTTGAAACTTTCTATTACTAAGTAAATGTTTTTGAAATAAACGATGTTATGGAAAGCTATTTTTTGAAAATAAAAGCTGTTAATGCTATAAAAGTTTAATTAAATGAAATCAAATATTAATAATGAGCAAAATATGTTTTGTTCTGTAAACCTTTTACACAAAAATGCCGTGCAAAAAGCAATATTATTTAAATTAATAAGGCAAGTTTTGTTTCCAAAATATCAAATAAAAACCAATACAATTTTTCAATATAGTATTTTTCAATAAATTGTCATGATGCAATTTTTGTTGATATTGATTAAACTGACTTAATATGGTTCTATGAATGATATTACTTTAATAAAAAAAAAATGTTCTGCTTTTATTGTGGCAAATGTAACGATAGACTTCCAAAATTAAATAAAACCTGATACAGAAACGTGTGAGAAATATTTAAATATATCTACTAGTGCTTAACATACTACTACATATGAGCGATAACTTTCGAATAAAATATTATCATACTTGAAAATACAACACACTAAAACGTTTAGAATAAAAAGTAGTTTATCCTATGCAAAAATATTCCCCGGAGATAGTGATTTAACTAATGCTTTTACAGAATTGTTTTCATGTTAAGAAGATTCTGCAATGAATGGAAGGAATGAATTACTGCAAATGCAACTAACGTCAGTTAATATATACAAGGAGTATTAGTAGTAGCTTTAATGAAGTTAAGGTAAGTAAAGGAAGTAAGTAAAATGAAGTAAAGGCACTATTTATGATTGTGGATGTAAGGTCTAGTAGCGGTGATAGGTATTCTAACGGGTTTTATTTTCTATGTGAAATTAACGAATTCTATTGGTATATCTTTTATAGTATTAAATTAACTCCTAAAATAGTTTTTGAATGTAAATGTAGTAATTTTAAAACATTTTTGGATACTGTCGTCTTATTATAAACCTTTAATTTGTAAATTATCCTTCATTAATGTTAAGCCTTTAATTATTAATTAATATTTAATTTGTAATTATTATTATTCATAAATACTACTTAAATATTTTTTTACAATGCAATTTGTGTAATTTTTTTATTTTAAACTTCTAATCCACGAGGGATAACTTTCAAACAATTTACAATGATGTATGCTTTATTCTATAAAATAATTTTCATTTTGAATTTTATTATACTGGTAAGCTAAAAAATGACATTTTTCAATGTTGAATAATCGTGATTAGTTTCATACTTTTTTTTAGAATTGATGATGCAAATATTTGTAAAATTAAAAAATATTTTAGTCCTATGTACGTGTGAATATTTTTTTGACACAGGTAACTTTAAAAATTGGTACAAATTTTAATATTCATTAATATATGAAACTATTTATTTGACTATGGTTTATAATTAGCATTACTTTACTTGATTTTGGTAAATGATTAGCTTTACTCATTAATTTTTGCTCAATCATATTAGAAAGAGCTATCGTTTGTTTTCCTTTCCATTTCCATTTTCATTTACCTTTTCATTAATTTAACAGTTTGAAATGTTTTTGAATTAAGTGGTATAGGAATTGGTAATGGTATACGAATTGGTAATAAAATGGTATACGAATTGGTAATAAAATGGTATACGTAATCCAAAAATAAAGCAAATCATAACCCGTAAAATTATAATTTTTATCTTTTAAATTTAATGTGCAAAAGCCTAATTGAAAGCAAATCTTATGATGTACATTAACAAGCAGTTTCTACTTTCTTTAGAAAAAAATACTTGTACATTTAAAAAATTTTAACTAACTTTTTTTAACAAAAATTGCAACATTTTTCATGAATTTTCAGCGTATCAGTCTGAAGGTATTTATTCATAAATTACTTGAATATGTGCTTTGAAATAATAAAAAACAGAGAAATTTATATTCCTGAGTCTTAATATGAGTAGTTTCTTGGATTTTCCCACTATTATTTTATAAAAACTATTGGCAATAAATAAAAAAAGGTAATTTACCCTCAAAGATGCCTGGATAATTTATTAACAGCACTATTAAAATTTACGTTAAAAATTTCAAGCAAATTTTTTACTAGAAACTCAAATTTCCATGATAAGAATCTGTACAAAAATATTTTTCTACATAAAAATATTTGAGAAAATAAATTCCTTACTTATTGTTGCAGAACAAACTTGCTTTTACTAAGAACAAGAATCTTAAAAAAGAAAGAGTTCCTAGTGCTGAACTATTTCTTTTAAGAAATAGAGTATTAAAAGCTAATATTTTCAAGATAAATCCTTTGAAGAAAACTTCTAAGACATTTTTGCATGCATTCCGCCAACCTTTAAACTTTCTGGGTAGACTTTATAAATCGTGAAATATATGAGATCATAATTTTAGAATTTTATGTATTTTTATAATCTCAATTTCAAATGAATGTTTGAAAATGCTTTGGTCGGGAATAGTTTTGGCATGATATAAGGCTTTATAAAAGGAAGGCATTAAATATAACAATTTGAAATATAATCAACAACCTCATGTATGTTGTTAGGATAAAACAAAATAAAAACTAATAAACTGAAACAACTATGTTTCAATTTATTAATTTTTTTATTAAAAAATTCAAGCAAATTATTTACTAGAAACTCAAATTTTCTATGTAAAATGCAAAAATATTTGAAAAAATAAATTTCTTACTTACTGTTGCAGAACTAAACTTGCTTTTACTAAGAAGATGAAAGTTAAAAAAGAAATAGTTCTTAGAGCTGAACTATTGAACAACATAGAATTATTTAGTGCTGAACTATTGAACAACATTGAACTATTTAGTGCTGAATTATTGCACAACATTGAACTATTTAATGCTGAACTACTGAACGACATTGAACTATTTGAACTATTTAGTGATGAACTATTGAACAATAGCTAAACTATTGAACTTTTGAACTTTGAAACAAGAATTTTGTTTCAATTTATTTACTCGAAATTGAACTGAAGAACAGAAATAATAATTTAGGTTCATATGTGCAAAATATCTTTTATGCTTTTATTCTCATATTAAATGGATAGATTTTTATATAACAGAAACAATTATAACTTATTTAAACAAATATTGAGTTACATTTATGGCTTGAAACTAACTCGTTCATTTATACTCTCTTATGTATTAAATTATATGAAGAAAAAAAAAATCTCAAATAGTATTGCATTAAATTTCAGCAAATTGAATTAGTATTTGATAAATCTACAAACAATTAAAAGAGAATACAATGGAAAATATATTTATATTTTATTTAATTTAATTATATTTCTCACTCTTAAATTAAACTTAATTAATTTTTAAATACTTTTAAGTTAAAAATTGATTTTTTAATTTAGAAGAAAATATTACTAGGAAGCCATTACTAGAAGTCATTAGTATTGTATTGCTTGTTTCATATACGTTGTTTAATTTTCAATAATGAATTATATTTATTATATAATATTGTCAATATAAAATTTTTAATATTTTGTATAATATTGTATATGCATTTTTTAAAATAATTAATAATTAGATATTTTTAATCGCTTAAAATCATTAGAAAAGATATAATTTAAAACAGAGTTTACTAAATTTATTAAAAAATTAATATTTTGTAGTGTGTTGGTTGTGCAATTGGATTGTAATTGAGTGGGGCTGGGTTGAGACTTGAGGCACAGGTTTGAGAACTCCCAGTTCTATTTACACATGCATAAACACCACACACATACAATTAAAACGTACAATATGTAACACATTTAAAGACATATAATTACAGATTCGTGGAAGGATTCTATTTCTAAGCTGAAAACCCGATACTCATGTACACACAGGGTGCACGAAAGATACTTCCTCTCCGAGTGAGAGTCTATAGGCCAACAAATACGCAGGGTTGCGTTAAATATATTTCCTCTTAGGATGAGAGATTAGAAACTAAACTTTTCTCAGCAGGAGGAGAGCTTCCTCTCGGGTGAGAGTCTCGAGGCCAAGTGATCATTTCTCCTGAACGCCGAAAGGAGCTCTCTCGCCAATGCGTAGGAGGAAACATGGTTACAACTTCAAAATATTACGAAACTATTACAATAATCATATTCTACTTTGTAAATATAGCAAATCAAAGATAACAAATAATATAAATGTTTTTACAAATTTTTGACAATGTAAACTCGTTTTACAATGCAAGCTTGTTTAACTATGTAAGTTTCTTTAACAATGTAAGCTGTAACAAATCTGTATATTTAAATCCTTCACATGTATTTCTCATAAGAATAATTACATTACAAAAGAAAAGTAGCTATATTTTTTTAAATTATTTAATAAATACATCTGAATAAAATAAAAGGCAATCATTTTAATTTAAAATAAAAAAACTGTTTAAAATTCAGTTCTTTTAATCAATTCCCTATTACATTTTCACTTTGAAATAGAGTGTATGGCGAGATGTTGTGAACACATAGCTATATTTGTACCGGTTAAAAAAAAATTTGGAGATCTAATTTACTCTAATTGGCAGTTTCACGGAATTTCTAAGTTACTTCCTACGGGAGAGTTATTCCCTTGCTCACATACCCAGTTTGGTAACTGTGCACCAGTTGTAGAGCATGGTTGATTATTCATTAGGTACTGGTCGGTTTGTGATTCTAAATTTAAAAATATTCTGATTTACTAATATAATAAGCGAAGTATGTCATTAAGATAACTAAAAAGAGAAAGCATATATTTTCAAGAAAAAGCTAGATATTCCTTATTTAACATTTAATTTACGTAAAAGGACTGCATAGTAAGAAAAATTATTACTGATAAATTATTTATGAAGAATTTTTTGTAAAACATAATTATATGTATGAAATGAAACTAGACATATAGATAAAAATGAAACCTGAATAATTAACCAGAACCTAAATATTTATCGATTTTAAGGAAAATGTTTTGTACACTGACACTTTCCAAAAAAATCGTAATTAAAAGATAATTTTTGTCAAGCATTTTTTTTTTTTCAACAAATTGTTAGTTAAAGATTTGATAATTTTTATATTATGCGTAAAAGAATCCGGTATTGATTTGAATTTATTTTACGGTACTTGTTTTTAGGCTTATTAAAACGGTATATAATTTAATCACTTTTAATGCTATTAGTTACTAACTATTCAATTTTAAAATATGGTTTTTTTTTCATATTTCCATTTTAATAAATATACATTTAAAACAATTAGGTAGGAAAAATATGAAAAATAATTATTTATTTAATCTAAATAAACCAGTTATACTAATTAGAAAGATCAGCAACATATTTAATCTAATGATTAACATTTCGAATCAATATATTCATAAAATACTCAATTATAAAGTTCCTTAATGATTATTTATACAAAACTAACATAAGTATTAAAAATATACCTGAAAATATTAAAAACTAGATGTTCTATTGCCTGAAAGCAATAAGATCAGCAATATATTTCATTGAATAATTAACATTTCAGATTAATGTATTTCCAAAAAAACACAATTATACAGTTCCTTAATGAATAATTATGCAAATTCGATATAAAATGGTGTACCTGAAAATATGAAAAACTAGATGTTCTATTGCCTGAAAAATAAGATCAGCAATATATTTCATTGAATAATTAACATTTCAGATTAATGTATTTCCAAAAAACACAATTATACAGTTCCTTAATGAATAATTACACAAAATATAAGTATTAATAATATACCTGAAAATATGAAAAACTAGATGTTCTATTGCCTGAAAGCAATAAGATCAGCAATATATTTCATCTAATAATTAATATTTAAAATAAATATATTCACAAAAACTCAATTATACAGTTCCTTAATGAATAATTATAAAAAATCAATATAAGTATTAATGATATACCTGAAAATATGAGAAACTAGATGTTCTATTGCCTGAAAGCAATAAGATCAGCAATTTCATTGAATAATTAACATTTCAGATTAATGTATTTCCAAAAAAAACACAATATACAGTTCTTAATGAATAATTATGCAAATTCGATATAAGTATTTAATGATGTACCTGAAAAATGAAAAACTAGATGTTCTATTGCCTGAAAGCAATAAGATCAGCAATATATTTCATCAATAATTAACATTTCAAATTAATGTATTTCCAAAAGACACAATTATTAATGAATAATTACACAAATTCGATATAAGTATTAATAATATACCTGAAAATATGAAAAACTAGATGTTCTATTGCCTGAAAGCAATAAGATCAGCAATATATTTCATCTAATAATTAATATTTAAAATAAATATATTCACAAAAAACTCAATTATACAGTTCCTTAATGAATAATTATAAAAAAATCAATATAAGTATTAATGATATACCTGAAAATATGAGAAACTAGATGTTCTATTGCCTGAAAGCAATAAGATCAGCAATATATTTCATTGAATAATTAACATTTCAGATTAATGTATTTCCAAAAACACAATTATACAGTTCCTTAATGAATAATTATGCAAATTCGATATAAGTATTAATGGTGTACCTGAAAATATGAAAAACTAGATGTTCTATTGCCTGAAAGCAATAAGATCAGCAATATATTTCATTGAATAATTAACATTTCAGATTAATGTATTTCCAAAAAACACAATTATACAGTTCCTTAATGAATAATTACACAAATTCGATATAAGTATTAATAATATACCTGAAAATATGAAAAACTAGATGTTCTATTGCCTGAAAGCAATAAGATCAGCAATATATTTCATCTAATAATTAATATTTAAAATAAATATATTCACAAAAAACTCAATTATACAGTTCCTTAATGAATAATTATAAAAAATCAATATAAGTATTAATGATATACCTGAAAATATGAGAAACTAGATGTTCTATTGCCTGAAAGCAATAAGATCAGCAATATATTTCATTGAATAATTAACATTTCAGATTAATGTATTTCCAAAAAAACACAATTATACAGTTCCTTAATGAATAATTATGCAAATTCGATATAAGTATTAATGATGTACCTGAAAATATGAAAAACTAGATGTTCTATTGCCTGAAAGCAATAAGATCAGCAATATATTTCATCTAATAATTAACATTTCAGATTAATGTATTTCCAAAAAACACAATTATACAGTTTCTTAATGAATAATTATACAAATTCGATATAGGTATTAATGATATACCTGAAAATATGAAAAACTAGATGTTCTATTGCCTGAAAGCAATATATTTCATCTAATAATTAGCATTTTAAATCAATATATTCACAAAAAACGTAATTATACAGTTCTTTAATGATTAATTATGCAAAATCGATATAAGTACTAAAAATATACTTGAAAATATCGAAAACTATATGTTCTACTGTCTGAAATAAATCACATATAGGAGGCTACCAGCATTCAGTTTTCATCCCAAATGTCAAAGAACTGTATTTTAAGTTCAGGTTTTAATGAAAAATCGATCCGTGCTCACGCACAGTCATAGCATTGATGCCTGTTCAGGAAGGCAATTTAATTCACGCGAATGAACAAAAGTAAACATAGGCATAATGCGAGACAAGAATGCATTCCATTCAGATGAAAAACTTTTCAATCTCATATGATATCAAGTTGATGTTGCATGAATGCATTCAATCAGACAAATGGATTCTTTACAAACGAGCAAAGAATTTTGTTTTGAGTTTAAGAGATAGAAGAGAGAAGTTTGTTAACTGTGTGTTTTACACTTTTGAAAAATTGTTTGATAAATTTGTTTAAGCCAAGTTTTCTGATTTGCTCGAAAATATGTAGAGTTTTATCTGGGGTAGAGTTTTCGAAATCATTAACACTCGTCTGTGGTTTTTGAAAACTTAAAAGTTTGATGTATAAGAAATCATAAAATATGAAATATCGTGCAGTGGAGAAGTACTAGTTTTGAATGCATGAATGCAAAAAATAATACTGACTAATGACTCTCTAAATGTACATTAACAGTTTCTATAATTCGTACAGAAGTTTTTGTGGCAACAAATTTTTTATTCCATAGCTAAATTAATGAATTTATTTTATTTACTTGGAAAATGATATTAAACTGCACAATTTAAGTTTTTAGGTCCTTTTGTGGTATTCAGAACTGATGTTTATATTCTGTTCTCTAGACAGTCATTTTCTATTAGATAAACGAAGTTTTCTGTTCAACATCAGTGGGCCTCATGCGTGGCAGAACAACCAATTGATGGGCGAAGGTCTTATCTTCCAGGATGACTTTAGAAGATGTAGTTGTTGCTTTTACGTGTCATATGGGAGAAAACACAGTAAAATCACACAATTTAGCTTGATAATCGATTCGAGAGGCTTTAGTAACGTTGTCTAAATTCACCATGGAGTCTTCTTGAAGCTTTCTCCTGAAAACAGTAACCGCAAACGAACGTCACCATCTAATTCGAACCTCAGCCCTGCTTCACGCTAACTGCATACAATACCATTGGACTATGAGTCAAGCAAACAGACTTTGCTAACGAGAATTTTCTCCCTTTAACTATACACGCAAGCCAAACAAGTTAAACATCATCATTTGATAAAAATCTGAATTTAATAAGATATTACTTAATAACAATTAAATAACAATAACAATAAAGTCTATCACAACGAACACATTTTGGATACAAGGCATTTTCATCTTTTCGTTTTTACATTGTATATATGTGTGTGTGTGGGCAGGTGTATGTATAGTGTTTTAACATATCGACACATTATACAGGGATTTGAGGTGATTGACTATGGAAATGAAAAACAAAACATGTATAATGTGATATAATGAAACGAAACTTTTTAGTATTATGTAGTGATATCTTGATGTAAATTAAACAACGATATTGGTACTCAACCAAAATACTAAAAGCAAAATCAAATCAAATAGATTAGTTTTGAAGTACATTTTTAATGAAGAAATTAATTAAATGAAAGCATTAACTAAAATAATTGATTTTAGTGTCAATTTATATTTGCCCGCGAGTGAAATTTTCCAGAATAGTGCACTATTCACCACTATCAATAATTGGATCTTTAGTTTTAGCATGATCCGTTGAAAACGTGATCAAAGCAAAAAAATAATAATAAAATAATAAATAAATAAAATAAATATATAAATAAAAATAAAAATAAAAACAGTGGTGTGTGCAAGGGAAATAAATATGTGTTTAACAACACTGTGTAGAAGTTATTTTATACACACTATACAGAGTTAAAATTTTGAGAAATTGGGATCAAAATACATGACTATTTTCGAAATAATAGAAATTAATACTGTTTAAAAGATGACACATTTCAAACAAAAGAAAAGGGGGAAGAAATACACAACTGTCAGAAAAAGAGTGGCATGTTAAGAAATTTAACTCCTGCTTGGAATGCAAAAGCATTTGTAAAATAGTTCTAAAAGTTTTATTGACAATTTCTAAGCACACAATATCATTGTTAAAAAAGAAGGCAAATGCGATGTTGTGCAATAGCTCCAAGAATTTTATGGAGAGAAATGCATCAAAACAGTTTCTACATAGTTCTTTTGAGGAAAAAAATAAACGCCATCAAACTTTTATTTAAAATTCTTTCTTCCATTACTACTTCTCGCTCAAAGAAAAGACAAAATAATTTTGTTGTTTGAATTTCTACTGAATATAAGACGAGACTCTTTCACTTCTTAAATTTTGATCCTTGAGATAGGGTTTCATAGATTTGAAAAGGAAGATTGATTTAATTTTTTTCTTTGCTTTGATAAACTCCAACAAATAAAACCTTTTTTCTGTTTCCTTATGATATCTAATAGTCGCCGGCTAATGATTTTAAAAATTTCAATGAATCACTGCATTAGTTTAGCTTCTGATATATAATAAAAATATTCAACCTGGAAGAATATTATTGACCGAAAGATAATAAATTTCAATATGAGGCCATTTGGTTGTTTTTTGAGCGTTCAGGCGATAAGTTATGCTTCAATTATTTGCTTTTATTAATCTGCTACAAGGCAGACATAATATTTGACAAAATGCTACATGAAAAATTCATTGCCATTAAATCTGGAAAAAGTATCTACTTAGAATTTCAGATACTTCCAAATACGTTAAACAAAAACGAGCATCAAAATTATGGAATTAATTGCAGCAATGACATTCTGCTTCATTTCTTTCATTCTTTAAATATGCTACAAGATATATGATAGATACAATCTTTTATATAACTCCCCGCGAAAACATACAATGGAATTAAATCTGTAGATTATCCACATATAACTTATAACACTTCAGATGTTTGCAAAATATTCAATATTAACCAGCATATGAAATGTATGGAATTAATAGCAGGAAAATTTCAATGAATTAATGAATTAAAAGGAATTAAAATTTCAATGAATCACTGCATTAGTTTTAATTTCTGATATATAATAAAAATGTTCAAGCTGGGAAAATATTATTGAATGAAAGATAATAAATTTCAATATGAGGTCATTTGGTTGTTCGTTGTGCGTTCAAGCGATACTGTATGCTTCATTTATTCCCTTCTATTAATCTGCTAGAAGGCAGACACATTCTTTGGCATAATGTTACATGAAAAATTCATTGGAATTAAATTTGGAGATTACACACTTTGAATTTCAGATGATTACAAATACATTCAACATTAATGAATATCTTAAAAATTATGGAATTAATAGCAGCTACTGCATTTCTTTCATTCTATAAATATTCTACAAGGCATATGATAGACACGATCTTTTATATAATGCCACATGAGAAATTCCTATGGAATTCGGAGATTATCCACTTATAAATTATAACACTTCAGATGTTTGCAATATATTCAATATTAACAAGCATCTAAAATTTATAAAATTAATAGAAGCGATGGCACCGATTCATTTCTTTCATTCTATAAAGATGCTACAAAATATATGACAGATATAATCTTTTATATAACACCACGTGAAAAAGTCGAAGGGAATTAAATCTGGAGATTATCCACTTATAATTTATAACACTTCATATGCTTGCAATATATTCAATATTAACAAGCATTTAAAATTTATGGAATTAATATCAGTGAAAACATGCTGCTTCATTTCTTTCATTACATAAATATGCTACATAATCTTGACGATAGACATAATCTTTTATATAACTTCGCGTGAAAAATCCAATGGAATTCTGGAGATTATCCATTTATAATTTATAACACTTCAATATATTCAACATTAAGAATCATCTAAAATTTATGGAATTAATAGAAGCGATGACACGCTGCTTCAATTCCTTTCTTCTATAAATACGCTACAAGGTATCTGATTGACACCATCTATTATATAACGAAACGTGAAAAAATTAATTAAATCTGGAGATTATCAATCTGGATAATTTATTAACTTTCGTAGCTCTATAATAGTAAAATTTTATTTCTAGTTTTTTTTTTTTTTACATAATTTTCTAATATATCTAATAAATCTTCGACGCTCTGTATTAAGAGCAAAAATAAGCTTATTTTAATAAGAAAATGGAAGAAAAGGTAATGACTGAAGCTAATTACATGAATCTACTTATTTTAGCCCTGAAAAGAGGGCGAAATAAAAATTAATGAGCGAGAACTTTCCATAAAATATTCAAAATACAGACCAATATCTTCCTTGGTGATATTACTAACATTATTTTTTTACGTTATGCTTAAGACTAAAACAACATTTACAATAAAATAAATCTAATTTCTATTAAGAATAATTTAATATAATTCCATCTTTCTGAATGTCAGATCCATTTATTTTTTCCTCTATATATGATAATAAATTAAAATGTAATTTTTTATTCTAAAATCTATAATCTTTCGTGGTTTGTCAAAAAAAAAAAAAAAAATTCGTTCTTCCAGCGAACGAAAGTTGACCAACTGAAGTGGCGTTCCTTTTGAAAAATGGTCAAAAGACTTCGCTAGTTTCGATCTTAACATGCAGTTCTGTAAATGTCCTACACTGTAAAAAATAATGGTTAATTGACGTTTGATTTTATAGCATTCATATTTTTCTAAAATCATTAATACTTTCTAGTCACTTTTATATGAAGTATCTTTATTTAAAATTGTTATATGGACAGAACAGTAACTAAAACAAGTAGAAAATATTATGCATTTTCTGTTCTATGACAGAATAATAAAATGAAAAAAATTATATTGTATAGAACTTTATTGAAAAATTATGCAATAATTACCAATTTATAGAAGCATTACTTAATGACTACAAATTTATTGAGGAATAAACTAATAACCCTCATTATTTTACAGCAAAAAAAAATTGTTCATATTTTTCAATCAAAATTTCCATAAATGCTGTTTATGTACATTATTGTCTCTTAATTTATTTTGAATTGCGATGGACCTAATAAGTAACACTCGCTTTGAGTTTTAGGTATATTATGGCAAATGTAAAACATAATTTTCAAATTAAATATATGAACTTTATTCATAAAAATCATTTCTGAAAAAATAGGTATTTTCAATCTAATTTTATTTATTTATATTCGTCGAAAACTGAATCATTAATTAAAATAATTAAAATGGATGACTTTTTCAATCAATGCTTTATATTCACATTGTATTTAGTTCATAACAAATTTGATAACTGATTATTTTCTATTGAATTTTAAATGACACTTAAGTTCATAAAAACGTGACGTGACGTGATATATTCATAAAAATATTAATTTCTTACTATATGACATATTCGTTAAAATTTCAGAAAATTTTCCGTGTCATGCTTATAAAAATATTAATTTATTATTATATGACATGTTCGTTAAACGTTCATGAAATGCTACGTGACGTGACACGTTCATAAAAATATTAATGTTTTACTATATGACACGTTCGTGAAATGTTACATGACGCGTTCTTGAAAAAGGTTAAATTTATTATATCTTACATTACATTTTAATCTGTGGACATGTTTTAGGATTTGTCTATCAATTTAATCTAATCAAAAACTAAAATTCAATGAGCCATTCTTCAATGAGCACGCATCTTTTGACAATATAGCTATTTCCTTTGAGTTGACTTGTTTTATTTTATATCAGCAGGACATTTATTTCTGACGCACAAATAGTTTTTATTATCCATATCAGAGAATGTCTAGATTCAATATATATTGATGCAATGGGGTAAATTTAAGATAACGAGATAATAGAAGGAAAATAATCTCGTTATATTGACAGGGTAATCTAATTCAGTGAAATGTATCTTTTATTCATGATACACAAGATTATTCCATAAACTATTAATAAAGTAAAAATATTCTGTCATGAAATATAATTAAGGCATACATAAAATGATAAATATAAATGTTCTAGTTTAAGAAACAATTTTATGCTCATGAACACATCTATCATGAAAAAGGACTATGGTTCAATTCTGCTGACACTTCCGTTGCTGTCGTGAAAATCATTCATATAATATACCATGAAATATGCCATTCATATAATTCACCATATACCATGTGAAAGGCATTCTTTTTCTTTTCCTGTAGTAGATGTGATGTAGAAGGTCTTCCTTATAATGCTGAATCTACTACAATCTAGTATCTACCATATTAATGTCTAGTTAGGTGATAGTCAAGTTCACAGCAACGGAAAAACTCTGAAATATTGTACATGAAACTCAAATTTATGCATTTTTATATATTTTGCTAAATAGAACTCTTCCAGAAACCTTTAACAGTTTATCAAATTTTCTCTAATGTGAAGCATTTAACGTAAAGCTTCGCATTAGAGAAAATATTTTAATTTTAGTATACTTAAAATCTTATGGTTGTAAAAACGTAAATGTAATTATTTAATTAAGATATTTATTTCTACTAACAAACACATTGACATACAGTATTTCAAGATTTCGATAAAATATGGTGAAGAAATTAAGACATGTGTCTCAAAGCACGGTTGCTATATAATATGACTAAATAAATTTATACAATTCGCATTTAGCTCGATCTTTTACTTCCTATTTAATAACTTTTTGGCTGAATTAAACATGACATATGCTATGAAATAGAAAAGATTACGTTCTGTGTCTATACTCTTACAGAAAACATTATTTAAATTTAAACTAAAAATTGGATGTAATTATTTATTTTATTCATTATTATAATAAGTCTGAAAATGATTAAAAATTCTTTGAAAAATTGTTTTGCTATAAATCTTAATATCTCACTTTTGTATATGAGGACGTGCATTTATATTCACACACAAATAAAAAAAAAAAAGATTGAAACATAATGTCTTTACAAATTTAGGTGCTAATTACAAAAAATTATCAATTTTTGTTAAAAGAGCACTTTGATTTATTAAAGTACGCCCTAGTAATACGCGATGTTATGCAGAACATTTTACAGGTTCTTTTTTAGGTCTACTTTTTATTTTATGTATGTTACGAATAGTCCAATAACGGGTAATGAGAACAAGATGTTGTCTTCCGGGAATTGCTCGAATTTACGTGCCCTATAGAAGAAATTCCGGAAAAACTCCCACCAGACAACCTAAGTATATATGTGAGATGCTTTATATACTCTATCAAAATCGCCATAAAGTATCGTTATTTCTGAAAGCAGTGACTACAATAACACCAGCAGTGGATTCGAATTTGAGTTCTCCTGCACGTTTGCTTAGCATGCTACCACTGGGACAGGAGCCAAACTATACTAGCCATTGCTAAAATTTGAGGAGTTACGGATACCTAGTAAATACTCTCTAGATTTTTACTGCTTTGAATTTTTCATGCGATTTAATATAAAAAATTGTAGGCTTTTAGAGTTTTGTATTAATTATTAGTGTATCACAGTTGCGATATATCACCAAATGTTTCTCAATATATCACATAAATATGAATAATATTTTAAAAAAGAACTAGGATCAATAGTAGCTATCTCACATCAAAATCTGTAAATTTTGTGGTTTTGTTGTAAATTAGTAAAGATAATTTAATTTTAACTGTTCTATTTTTATATAATTTTGCACTATGTCCTGTAACTATAATTAGGTATGCTAAATATTCTACTAAAATATTGTTCATTAAAAGTGATCGATCGAACTATATGATAAACTGTAAAGATCTCACTACATAATCTGAAAACTTTTGTGGTTTTATTGCAAATTAGTAAAGATAATTTATTTTTAACTTTTCTATTTTTATTTAATTTTGCACTATGTCCTGTAGGTATCATTCACTCTGTAGGTATGCTAAGAATATTCTACTAAAATATTGTTCATTAAAATTCAAAGAAGATTTAGATGGTTTAACGATCAAACTTCCTTGGAGATCTCAGATCAAAATCGATGGATTTTGCAGCGAACTTATTATAAAGATAACAAAGATAATTTTAGCATGTCTTTTCCACAGCGCACCTCCCGGTTTTCCGCGCTCACCACGGTGCTGTTCACTCTGCGGAACCTCAAAGACCGCGCCCAAAGGCCTGACGCTGAAACATGGCGGAGCGGACCTGGATCTGTTTCAACGAGAGATCTAACCACCATCAAATCGCGCAAAGACTTTGCCCGGTTTCATGTAAGTCAGCAAGAATCAAATTTATTACCTGCTACCTAACTACCACTTTTGCCTATCGCCCTCTTCTGTGATGTGATGCATATAGGAACATGCTAGGAGGTATTCCTGTTTGTATTTTTACATAATCATTTTCAGGCGTCTTGCAGAGCATAGGAGCAAAATTTGTCTGGTAAAAACAGAGTACATGGAGCAAATCAGTGAGGTGAGTGGTTACTGAACAAGCTGGATGCTCCACTGTGCATGAGACTTTCAGAGGTTGATGGCTGAGCTATTCAGGACCAAGCTGCGGGGGCCGACCGGCCCGAGCCAGCCGCCACTACAAGCCGCTAGGTTATCTCGATGGGCGATGATTTCCGCGATGAATCCACAAAATGATTCTGGCGGCATCATACGCTTCGGTTCTTTAATCGACTTTGTTGGGGGTGCAGAGCTGCGTTACCACAGAACTTTAAACAGTGTTACATGTTTTTCATTGCTTTTCAGTTTTTGCTCATTTTGGATATCTTTGAAGGCTGAGCTTTAAGTGTTCTGAAAAGGGTTTGCCCCGAGGAGGTTTAGAAAGTTTGGAGAATGGAGCTCATCAGAACAGAAGGTTCAGTGTTTTCAAACTCGGGTTCCCACATGGAATTTCTCAAGGCAAAAAACTCAGTTTTTTTTTTGCTTTTGTGATTTCAAGTCCTTAGGAAAAAAGTTGTCAAATATAAGAGTCTCATTCACTGTTTCAACTAGCTTTTGATTTTGCAGATCTCTGATTTGGGTCATGGGACTGGACTCTGAGGCCAGCTTTTCCCAAAAAAACTCATTCAAAACCCAAACTCATTTTTAAGTATTGCCTAAGTTTTAAGGATTCATACTAACAAAAACTACTACTCACAAGATTTTTTTGAAAGTGAGGAGCAGAAAATATAAGCACTTCAAAACTATAAAAGCTCTCTGCTCTTAAGGAGCAAGCCTGATATTGCATAGGCAGACATTTCAGCTGAGAGTGCTCACTCATGCTGGGATTTCCAAATCTTTAGGCAAAAGAACTCAAATTCACTTGATCACACCTCAACGGAACAGTTCGCTGAAGATGAAAAGAAGTTATTCATTCTAGGCGGGTGGTGAACGATCATTTAGGAGCCCCAAGAACAAAACACTTTTCCAGGCTAAGCTTTGAGACCGCCTGGGACCAGCCATGAGGGCTGGACCACCGCTCAACTCAGACTGGCCTCAAATTCGCCCTTCCAGGACCACCAGGACTAATCAGTTTTTACAGACTCAGTTTCAGGGTTGGAGCTGAAAATATAGCCTTTAAAATACAAAAATGCAAGAGTGACTGAATCTTTTCCAGCTCTGCTTCCTTCCTGTCTAGTCACTTTTTGTTTTCAGCTAAGGACTTCAGAAAACTACAATGCCATTGCAAAAAAGATAAAGCTCTTTGATCTTCTAACTGAACCAGATCTTTAGATGAAAAAGGGTTATTAATTTCAGTGAGATAACAAATCTTATTTATCAATGCAAAAGAATAAAGACAATTTTTTTTTTTAAAAGAGATGGCAGGGTGTGCCCAGTTCTTTCTGAGGGGCTGGATTTTCCAATAGCCTCAATTTATTTCAATTCATCCCTCTGGGCCACCCAAGTTCAGCTCAGATTTTAGATGAACCTAAGTTGGACAGCTATAGAGCACAAAAATCATAAAATGTAAAGACATTTGGATATTATTTTTTTAAACTCTGAAAAAAAGCTTTGTTATAATAAAATTATTTGCTGTTTTTTTAACAGTTTCCATTTAAATCTTGAGCAAAGATAATGCTTTGATCTACCTCTTAACAGGTGGAATCTTTCAATGAAAAAGGTTATTAATTTAAATAAGAGACTCAACATTCTTCATTTTTATTAATTAGGTAAGATGTTTTTTTAAAGATAGCTCCAGGATACATGTGATTCTCTTTTCCCGAGGTTTGAAAACTTTCTTCCTTCAGACATTATTTTCAAATTTTGGCGCATTTCCTAAAGGTTTATTAAATTTATGCAGTATATTTTTAAAGTTGAGCTTGGAAAAATAATAAATATAAATGTCTTCTATGAAGTGATGAACTATTTTCAAACCTTACCAAAACTTTGTCTCAAACTACTCGTATCATTTTGGATGATAAAATCATTTACCGATCTCAGGTACCCTCCATCAGACCGTTTTTAACAACAAAAATATAATCGGCCGCATTTAAAAACATGGGAAAATGAGAATGGTAAGAAAAGCCTATCGATAATGGGTTACCTGGTCACTGGTATTCAGCTTAGCAGAGGCTCCAGCGCCAGCATATGAATAGGACTGACTCACTGCATCTTCACTTAGGAGTACTCTGTTTGCATTTACGAGATTTCATCTGACCATATGAAAAAATCAGAATATTTTCAGCCAAATAAAAATATATCAATCAGATGGTTATATTCCATTAAAGGCTCTACCAAAATTTCAGTTCTTTTCTAAAAAAAGTTAACTTTGAACCATATAACTTCCAGGGAAAATATGATTGGCACTAAAAACAATTTTCCATGAAATTTTTAAAAGCGACATTTTACAATGATCTGTTTATTTTCTAATCCAAAATCAAAAAACAAATTTACTCCAAAAGAAACAGTCAAAAATGTTAAGCTCAAACGGATTCAAATTTTCTAATGTTATCTTCACTTGCCAAAGTATCCTGGCATTTTAATTGAAATAATTTGGTTTGATCATTCCTTGAATTTCCAGAAGTACCTCATAAATGTTTTCAAACACCTGTTTTTATAAATTACATTATTTTTCACTCAATCAGTTGATATCTCAGGAAACTTCAGTTTCTGGTATATTTCTTTCAGAAAGTACACTTTTTCATTTATTCAGCTTTTTCAAAGTCAGCATTTTCTATTTTTATATTGATTCTTAGAATGATGTTTCTAAAATTAGGATTAGAAAATACTCTGCATTCCCTCCTTCAATCACTCATCAGCCCTTCAAAAATCATAGTTTGATTTTACTAGTATACTCAGCTTCTCGAAATACTGGATTTTGGAAGCCTCGGCTCATCTATTACTCGGATTATTGAACACATTTCTCAACCTCAGACTACAAAAAAAAAACTTATATATCATGGGGCCCGGCTGACAGCTGGTCGCAGGTAGGTTATTGTGAGCTCTAACTGATGTTCCCTGACTCCAACTGGCAGGCTCAATGATGAAATATGGCAGGGCTTAGCTGCCGCAGATGGCAGGAGTCAGATCCTTCAAACCATTCAGGACTAAAATGGTGGCGACCATGTTAAGAGATGAATGAGTTAATGACAGTGCTGTGAAAATACTCACCATTTATTGACTGTGCACATCATTTATCTGTTGCAAGGTTCCAAGAACTCTCACCATGACCTAATAAATCTGTAATTTTCATTCTTCCACAAAATTGTAGAAAAAGACCATCTGCGACTGAACCTCAAATCCTAAGATGGATCTGATTCATTAAACAAAAAAGAATAATGTAAATATAGGTTCTAATTGTTTTTTTTAAAAATGTTTTACTTAACAGCTTATACCTGCATCCAGGCCACAACTCAAGCTCCAAATCCAAGGATTTTTTTTCTTGGCCTATCAAACTCAATTTTCAGAGTCATGAGTGGAGATTGTGTGCTTTCAGTGTTGGAGAAAGTGAAGTATGATTAAGGGCAAAATTTGTGTGGCACTATACAAAAATTTCTCCCGATGTGCATCAAATCGCTGCCTGTTATAGGGTTGCTGGGATTCCCTACACTTCCACGGCACAGTATGTTACAGTCTGCTTTCTAATATTGATAAGAAGCTACATTTATCAAGTAACTTCTTTCTTCTATCATTCAGATCTATATGATTGAAAGGATTTTGGAGTTAACCAAAAAAAAAAAAAATTTTTGCTGTTAACTATTTTAGTTTTATATCGACTGTCAATCAAACAAAAATCATCATATCTATGAAACAGGCCCTTCCAAAAAATGCTTTGGTTGCAGATCTTTTTTCAAATCATTAGTAACGTGGTTAAGGGTACGATGACATCAAATGCCGTGCTGCCACAAAAATTCTCCGGTACATGCAGCGTCGGACCAGTGATATACGGTGCTCCCAGAGGGCCTGCGCAGCCCTGATATGGGCCTCATTACCATCAAAGGTTTTGGAAAAACTCTGCTGGTTTCCTTCAGTTATATGGACAAGGATGGATTGCTAAAGAAAAATGTTGCCAAAGAGCGAATGGACTTATATAAGATATCCCATTTTAATGAATAATAAAAATATGCAGATACATAAATAAATCTTTCTTAAATATTTTTTGATTTTGGAGTCTTTTCAGGCTCAGTACAGAAACAAGGGGTTTTCATCGTGATATCAGGAAGAACCTCCTTATAAAAATCCTCACGCTTGGTAAGAGTGCTGATTGACATTTTCAACAAAAATCTCCAAACTCTCATCAATGATTCATTTTTTTCGATAAAATTATCTGCCAGTCCCTGAGTCAGTGAAGCTCAACATTCAACGAGAAGTTAAAAGATCTATGTTAGGGCGGATTTCAAGAATCCCTCTTGGTTTATACAAATCATGACGGGTTGGTTGAATCGAGGTGCTGAATAGATCAAGGTCGTTCACTGATCTCTGATCTGATACGAGTGTTGGACCACATCGTTTCTGTTGAGAGGTGGAAGCTGCATGGAAGTATCAGCCTTCGTTGAAACCTGGCTGCGGGCATCACCGAAAAAATTCCTCGAAGGCCATCTAGTTTATTTTTAAAGTGTTTCACATCTTCTCAACCACGTACATGCATTCCTCAGAAGCTCAATCTGTTTCGAAATCGAGAAGTGCCACGAACTGGATCTTTTATGGCTGTGTCTCAAAAACAGACAATCAATGAGTTTTCCATTA
This sequence comes from Caerostris extrusa, assembly GCA_021605095.1. Classification (NCBI taxonomy): domain Eukaryota; kingdom Metazoa; phylum Arthropoda; class Arachnida; order Araneae; family Araneidae; genus Caerostris; species Caerostris extrusa. The sequence goes on from BPLR01006282.1 coordinate 76,606, forward strand.
CTATTGCATTTTTAATTATTATTTTCAAGGAAATATCCTAGTTACAATAATTATTCAATAGGCACTTTGGAATTTCTCATAATGCATTGAAGCTAAACCATCCTTTTCCACATTGATTACATTATTTTAAAAATCAGACTACCAGAAATGCTGGCTTGCACGAAACAAAGTGGAGCATGTTCCCAGGCTTTGCCAGCAGCTGGCTCTATCAACGACACCGAACTTAACCATACCTCGTTTGAGCTCAGCGATTTCAGAGGTCAACTTCTGTGGAACATGATTGAAGAATTGAAAATAAGGTTTTCCAATACGTCCTTACATTATTCTGTTGCGGATAGTCTGTTTAATAGAGTTATAGAATATCTAGCCAAGTGATACCTGGAAGACGAAATGCCTCTGTAAAGATGTTTTTTATTGTTTAAAACGTTTGATAATTAAAAGGAAAAGGGATTTGATTAAAACTGAGTACAAAAACTTTATTTTCTATTCAGCAGTATTTCATCGTTAGATAAATTATATTAGTGTCTGCTTTTGATGGAATGGCTGTATTCATGTTTATTCGTGATGATCTGCTGAAGGCAAGAATAGCAATACGTAA
>BPLR01006283.1:0-53341 GCA_021605095.1 Caerostris extrusa
TTAAAACGCGACTCCTAAATTTACCCGTGAGTCAGTGTGCAGCAGCCTGAAAGAACGATTTAGATCGTTTCAGCAAAAGAATTCTTGCAATAATTATTTTGATTTTGTTCTCATATAAAGTATACACAGCCAATTTTTGAAAAGCAAGGTGCTCACTTTACTTCTGAACGATCCTCTTGTTTATATTTGTATAAGATGAACATTTCGGTATTGGAACTTTGATACATGATTACAAAGTTGTAATTCTTCCTTCCTCAAATTCTTTAATAAATGTGGCAATTTAGATATATACCAATATGGCGAAAAATTCACGAGAAAAGCATTACAACAACCACCATAAACCTTTTTAAAATGCATGAATTTTTAATAGATTCTTAGAAACAGATAAAATTTCATACATTTAGTTGAAGATACCGCAAAGGTTGCAATGTTTATAATAAGTAGCCATCTAGGAAAAGTGCGCACAATACATGTATGAATTTTTAATAGATCCTTAGAAACAGTTGAAAACAATTTGCTGAAGATCCTGCAAAGATTGGTATGTCTAATATATAGAGCTATCTAGGAAAAGTGTGCACAATGCATAGTTTAAAATAATTTAATTTTATCAATTTAGATAACAATTTACTTCATTATTTCGAAATAGGGCCACTGCAATAACTTCTTAAGATCAAATTGTTTACTTCTTAATAATCTTCTATACCTCTTAAGTGTTTTTATACCTCGATGAATTCAACCAATTATGATAGAACGGCACAAATACAGTATCTGGAAAGAGTGTACAGATGAAGTACTCCTCACGTAAAAGAGCAGACTGTTTTGTAACAATAGACGTAAACATTAATCCAACAAAGATCTTTGATATGTTTAATCTGAGGCTATCATCAAAGTTAAACAAGAAATGGGACGTCTAATATACATTAAAACAATGAAATATGTAACTGGGTAATAAAAGCCTTCTACGTTCTCAATCTGCAACTAATTTACATTTAATCAATGGATACTTTCATTAAATGTCTGAAGTATTTAAAAATATAATGAAACTGAACTGTGAATAAAACATAATTCTGTTGAGTTATTCTAAGAATGTCATACACAAAAGCAAGATGTGCTCAAGATAAATTAAACAGATATTTTCATGCAGCGCGTAATTTATAGAATATTTTTAAACAACAAGCGGAAAACAGTGATTTAGCATCCCATTAATTATATTGAAGCAGTTAAATGGGATCATGATTCGAATGTCCATTTAATGAATAAGTTGATTTTAATAATCTTTTTATTTTTATTTAATGGCCAATTGTTTGAAAAATATATAATGTATTAATATCTGTATTATGTTTTCAATGAAATTTTATTATAATAGAATTTATATCAACGGAATTATTTTTAGCAAGAATAATAATAGAAAATTTAATTTTCTCCATTATACTTTTTTATTTTAAATGCACAAAAAAACAAAATAAAAAATGCGATAAATTTCGTCAAATTTTAAAATGAAAGAAACGAATACATTTTGTTAACATTTCACATATGTATTTTCTGGGATAAATTTGAGAATTTTATACATTCAAATTGTTTCAGTTCACTAAATAAATGTTTTATTGAATATCATTCGTCAAATGATAAATTTGTTTAAAATACAAAAAGTCTTTTCTTTATGCTAAAAATCCACAATCTCGCTTATATTAAATTTATTGTTTTCCATTTATACCAACAAACATTTTTTTTTTAAAGTCAAACGGTTTTTATCTCCAATGTTAATTTGGACCAAATCCTGTTACCATAGCTGCATAATTAGGACTAAAACCCTCTCCAGCTGTGGCCTTGACAATATTTTCCCATGAGGGTGGCAACATGCAGCACCATTTGACACGTAACTCGTCACGAACACGAAATCAAAAAAACGCTTCCAATTAAAAAAGCTCTAAATTCTGATGCGGCACGCAAGTTGCCTGACCTACAAAACACAGCAAAAGCACTACTATACAGACAAAAATTTATGAGAGAGAAAGAAAAAGGTTGAACAAGAAAATCGACGCTTAGATCTACAAAAAAATACATTCAATATCGATAAAGCCATCACGATATTTACATTATCAATATCATGCCATATACCAATAATTAAATCGAAAGATTTCTTTTTACCACAAACCCGTTTGTAATGCTATTTCATCAAAATACGAACCATCAACTTGTGATTAAAGCTTCCTAGTTGGTGTCACGATAAAATAGGCACAGAGAATTGCCGTGTCCAATTGGTTACATCTTTTTTCAAGTAGTTGCAAGCATTGTGATGCAAAAACAAAAACGTGAGCATGGTATAACGGACGGTATAACGCCCAAATAAAGAAGGTGCAGTGAGGTGAGGCTGCGAGGGAATTAAAATAAACAACCCGTGAGAAATTTCTAAAATATTCAGTCTAAATTGTTTAATGGAGCAAGACCCACCCCTGCTTTATAAATTGGTTTAATATAGCATGCAAACCATTAAGTCTTGAAGAAAGAAAAAAAAAATTTCTATAGAGTCATCCCATTATCCATCCTGCATTTTTTCCCCCACCCAACATATTGAAAAGAATTCAAAACTCGTTAAAATTACGATCCATTTGCTGCATAATAACGTTGGATTTCCTGGCTATTGTTAGCGTCAACAATATGAAACTTAATAAAAAAAAAAATTTTTAGATGTCTATGTTTTTAAGTTAATCGTTATTAATCTAATTCATGAATTTATTAACCAGAAAAAAAATATGAATACATTTTTTATAGTGAGGAGAGAAAATTATAAAATTTTATCTAGATTTGAATGGAATTTTTTTTTTTTTATTACGTCGAGGACTGGGTCGTATTGACCATTTGCCTATGAAAAGCCCAAGTGGGGTGCATCGACGAACACTAACTCATTTAGCACTACCCAGGGGGCAAAGTGTAGTTTGAAGATATGCTACGGATGCGAGTAACACCACCCACACAACGCTCTACGATCACATTAGACCGTGATCTACGGTTTAAGGTGGATTCCGGAAGCATTACAAACATCCATGACAACGCCGGGACTCGAACTGTAGTACGGAGCGCCAGAGCGTTAGCCACTCGGCCATCAGGCTCCTTCAATGGAAATGTTGATGGCATAAAAGTGGTTTCCATTTATGAATTCCGCGAACCATTATGAAATATTTCACAGTGTTGTTGTTCTAATGCAGCTGGCTATACAGAAAACAGTTAATCTTTATGCCATAAACAAGGCTGCACCGCTGTTACACATTTAGCATTACCCAGGGGCACGTAAGCTTGAAGATATGCTACAGAAGCGAGTAACACTACCCCACAACGCTTTACGATCCTACGGTTTAACCACCACAAAGCCACTAGACCATCAGACCCTCATTTCACAATGTAATTAATGTATGATAAGTTTGATCTAGGATACATATTTAAAATTAAATTATCAATTGCACATGTAGCCAAAAAATATGCTAATTGATTACTTTTCCTTCTTGCATCTCTTAAAATACTCTAAAGATAACAAATCGAAAGTTGAACCGAGTTCTAACAAATCAATTAAAAAACATATATGCAAATTTGTTCCATAATTGAAATGGAATGCTCATTCAAACTAAATATAATCCACAAACAAACTAATTACAATAACAGACGGCAGTGCGATCCGACATCGCCGAGATAACGCAGAAAGGAAAAAAGTTACTTAAATGAGGTCGCATATCATCATTAGAAAACCTAAGCGATAAGAGAGCTCGGTAATTAGAGAAACTACCTTGCAAGGTCATGCCATTAAAAAAGTCCCACCAGACCACTCGATTAAAAATAGTGTAGTAATAAGAAACGTAATTGGGTTAGCTTTTTTTCTCTTCTCTCTGTCCGCGATGAGGCACGTAATTTCCCCAAAGTCGAAGGCACATGGCAATGCAGACAGGGTGGTGGTTATCAACTGTTACAGCAATCGGGGGGAATTTGGACACGCTGGGTTACTTTAATGGGAGTTGCATGCCAGTGTTATGTTGGACAGCTGCCGCAGTTCAAGGTACTTCCATGCAACGCGGCGTAACCACCCTACCATTAACCCTTAAAAAGCACTGCAACGGATCTCTGGTCTGGGAGCAAAACAGGAGTTTTAATCTAATGTAATCTCGAAATTGGAAAAAGAAGAAAAAAAAAAGGGATTAATTTAAATCTTTTTCTTGAAAGCAAGTTGGAAGTTAATGGGAAGGCAATATTTGCAGTGGAAAGATGTTGATCCATTTTTTTTTTTTTTTTTCTTTTTTCCTTTTCCGTAACGGTGGCTTGGTTTTGTGGTCGCATATTATATTAGATCTTCCGCTCAACATGACTTAAACGGTGAATTGAATATGAATGCATTTTTTTGGTGAAATACGTTTTGCCTCTACTTTCATAAGACTTATATACATGTTAACCTTTTCTGATTTTATACTTGGAATCTTCTAAAAAAATTAAGTGTAATATAGTCGCTATTGTATAGGTCGAAATATTTCATTCCAATTCTATACAAAAACTATATTTCTCTCCGATGTACTTTCCTATAAGAACTTCACTACCAATAATAGCTATACAAATGCAAATAAATATAATATGCATCTTTCTCCATAATAAACAATCCTTTCATGCAAACTTGATGAAATTGTAGCACAATTTCTGACGCCTGTTATTTTCAGAGTCCTTTATGGTTCGGTTTGATTTGTCGCTCTACAGTCATTTTATGTACACTTGGGCTAATTAGACCTGGACCTACAGTTTAACGTGGAATTCGAATTACTAACAAACATCCATGCCACCTGAAGCCTGTGGTATCAAAAGCCAGAGCGCTAGCCAATTGGCCATCAGGTAGTTGGAGCACTTTATGGAGCAGCAATAAAATTAATCATGAAGAATATCTGAATTTAAAACTTCTCAATCGCAGTTTGCACTTTCTTAACGACACTAGAGAAATTCATTTCAAACAACAATCCAAGACATTTTCACCTTAGAACGTAGCTATATACTCATGCTTGCTTTTAACAGAATTTTACGGTTAAAAATGATTTACATAATAGTGATTATTTTCTTTTTAAAAAATGTAACGAATACATTTTTTTTGGAAGAAAGTCTAGCGAATTTATTATTTTAAATTTAATTGGCGTATTAAAGATGCAAGGGTAGTATTGACAATTTAATTTACTTTCATAGATGCACTGCTGTTAGGCAAGAAAATATTTCTATGGATGCAATCTCACTATTGATAAATGCAACACAAAGCAAATTTAAAATACCATTAAATTAAAATTTATATTTTCCTATTGTGTAATTAAAAAATAAAAGATTATTGAACACTAACAGCTTAAATTTGAGTCTTTTACATCAATGTACATGTCTTGAATTCAAAACGATGCGTATGCACCAATTAAATTGGTCCATCTCTGACGTATATCAATGACGTCCGAAATGCATCTTAACACTGTGAAATACTGTATGTCTCCTTCCTTAAAATTTGGCTAATAAGTACAATCATAAGATTTTCCTGATGCAAGTTCTCAACTTAGACAAAAAATGCTTCGAAACTCGTTTATGGGAGATCACGGGCGTAATTTACACACCCTAAAAAGAACTCCAGACAACTTCGGTTGGGAAACTGAATAAGGTAAGATACGCACGTGTTGATGGCAGGGGCATGAAAAACCGGTTACAAAGAGCAGGTAAAAGAGTTAAAAAGTTGCATAATAATAATCTTGATTCGGGGAGAGTGAGAGAAAGTAAATGGCCCCACAGTGTGCGAGCGAGTATGGACTGACCTGAGAATGTTTTCGTGGGAGAGTCGGTTCATGAGCTGAACTTCGCGCAGCATGTTGGCTCGGTTGCTGTGGGACGTGTTCATCTTCAGAACCATCACTTGGCCCGTGGTGCGATGGGTCACCTGCAAAGAGAGGAAGTTCTCATTAAAATGGCTCGAATTAACATAAACAAAATTGTAGCACACGAACGGATGTTGGGTTAACAATAGTTAAAAATAACAATACGTGTAGCAAAAGATCTTCTACGATAGTGATGGAGAACCTTATGAAGTTACAATAACTGGCAAAGTAATATGGAATATTGTACAGGGTACAGTATTAGTTTATACAGAACAGTATTAATTTACTAATTACAAAATAATACTCAATATGTAATGTAAACAGTTTTCAAATTTGGTTCTTTTCCAAAACATTACATAACATTAGCAAATAAAATTTTACATTATCGATAAACAATCTTAAATAATATGCTCACACACTGCTTTTATCCTAAGCAATCTTTAATCTCTTAAGAAAAAATATTTTTTGATAATGAGCATATATTTTACGTATTGTTTTATATGAATTTAAATTCATCACAAACATGAATTGATACACGCAACAAACAAATATTAGAAATGTTTTCGAAAACAGTAATACACATTTTTAATTGAATTTCTGTATATTGGTGGTATTCTATATAGTACAGCGGTAACGGATATCTTCCAACAAGGTGTAAATAAATCTATACATTTTATTACAATGTCGTCTTACAAAACGTTATGGTTTACTTTAGTAGATTAAATTTTTTTTTACCTATACTTTTATTTTGGCGTTTATCTACATTCTTTTTTTTTTTTTTCTTTCAGATCTTTTTCTTTTTTCTCATTTCTTAATTTAAAATTTATCACAAACATGAAATGATACTCGTAACAAAGAAATATTAGAAATGTTTTTTGAAAACAGTAATACATATTTTTTAACTGAATTTCTGTATATTGGTGGTGGTCTACATACAGCGGTAACGGAGTGATGTGTAAATAAATGTATGCATTTTATTGTAACAATACACATAACATATTATATTATGGTTTACTTTAGCAGATTATTTAAATTAAATTTACCTTATACTTTCATTTTGGTATTCACCTTTCTCCCCCCTCCCTTTTATTTTTCTCAGCAATTTTTTTTTTTTTTTTCGAATTTTTTTTCTAGTCATTACAGCATTTGTATGTTAATAGTTTTTGGCATTTGAATACAAAAAGATATATCAGTTTAGTTTAGTTTAGAGCTTAAAATCCAATTTTATAACCGTTAATTATTTGAATTTCGTAACCGTTAAATTTTATAAGTTAAAAGAGAAAACAATTTAAATTTCCGGTCTTTATGTCAGTATTATCGTAAGACTGGCATAAAGACCGGAAATTCAAATTGCTTTCTTTTTTTTCAATTCCTTCTATTAGCTCACACTTTCCCTATATATATCTTGTTCAAATTTTTCAATCGTTAATAACATACATTTTATTCATCCGCTCAAGTTCAAATATATTTTTTTAACTTGTAGTGGATGACACTGGATGTTAATACAGTTTTTTCAAATATTAATTCAGAGATTAAATTTAATTAATTAATTTTAGTTTTTTTAGATTTAAGTTGCATATATCAACCAATAGATGGCGACAGATAAACTTTAAAAAATGAATGAAAATTGTTTATAAAGGACTTCTGAAATATAGTGAAAAAAAAAAAGTAGGAATTGACTTTACAAAAAAAAAATTTTTATATTACTTGTTATTGCTGTTACTGCTGAAACTTAACACAGAAAACGAATATTCGCCAAATATTAGAATATTTCAAAACAAAAAATTTATTTTATCCAAAACTCATGCTGGAACATTCATTTTTCTCAAAAGTACCAGAAATACTATCTTCAACGGAAATAAAACACAAATAAAAGCAGCGACATTCCACTACATCGGAATCAGCCATCCTAGGCCTATTTTTTTACAACATTCTAGAGGCACGCATTTTCTTTTTATGATTCCAAATCATGTGGATCTGATATGGGATAGCGACATAAGGAAAATATTTGAAAACGGTATTACGAATATCAGAATTTAGACAGATTGTTAAACGACACACCGCGACGAAACGGTCAATTTCATTCGAACAACAAAACAAACAGTCGTCAACGGAATGGCGGGTTGGAATGTGAACTAAGTACATCCGCCAGGCATCCTTGTTCGAAATCGGTGCTATGCGAACAGTTCTTAATTCCGAAACATACAAAACCAATCAAGAAGAAACTACTACTGTTACTACTACCGTTTGCGGTAACTGTTCATGCGATGCATTTGCGTCGTAAAATGACAGAACGTAATAAAGACGGTTGAGAACTTCAGCAATTTGATATTTGAAAAAAAAAAAAAAATCAACACAGAATTGTCTTCCATTTATTTTACATTCTTATTGTACTGTATTTTATCTAGAATCGATAAATTTTATTTCATGACATGATACGCGTTTCTATATATATATAATATATAATTACACTGCAATTCGGAAATATTTGGACTATTTAAAGAAATACTCACATTAAAAATTAAGCACTCATTTAGAAAAATAGAAAAAAAAAAACTTGAAATAAAAATTTTTTTTTTTTTTTTTAAGGCAGGATAAAATAAATGTTTCATGCTACTTCTCAGATTCTACGTAAGTTTTAATTTCCATTTGTAGTAAACATGTAGTAAATTATAAATAATCGTGTGTGTGTGCGCATTAAATTTAATAATTTGTGTTAAGTGTTAATAATTTAAAAATAGCAGTGTAGTGGTGTTACCAAATAATCTATGTAAACTAGTACAGCTGAATAGGAGACGTTTTCAATTAATTATTAGAAATATTTCACCGAGCAGATTTAATAAATATTTATGTTGGAAGAAAGGGAATTTTAACCAAGTACTTCAAGAGAATTCAGTTATTTCTAACTATACATTACACAGTAAAATATACTGAATGCAGAATGTTTTAACCGAATATTAATTGTTGGGATTGTTCAGACACTTACATGAAATAGGATTCAAATTATTGTTGTGTATATCCGGTACTAATGTTCTTGTAGAAAGCGCCTTTTTTCTCATAAATTAGTCGCAAAAGAACGAAAAATACAGTTAAAAGTCCCAATTCTTAAAACGATATTAATTAATAAAATAAATTTCAAGAAATCTTTCCCGGAATTTCTTATCTGAAATCATCACAAAAAAGGTAATTAGGTAAAAAATTTGTTCAGAAAAATATAAATTAATTTATGAGCGTCAGTTTGAATTTTTATTTATTAACGAAAATAATGAAGACAAACGCATTTTGTCGATTACATATACTACACGCTTAATCGTATTCTCACTGTCTTGTATGTTAATTAGCGGATACTATAATTGAAAAGTGAGAGGGACTTGTCTACAAATATATGAAAAAAAAAAAAAAAAATCAAACAGACTCCGTATCCGATTAGCACTTTTAAATTGCTTTTGTTTTAAACAAGAACTGTCACTTTCTGTACACTTTTTGAATTACTAGCCATTAATCTTCCACGTGAACTCCAGACTAAACCTTGTGCCCGAAGTCTTCGAGAGCGAATCCTCGTTTAATATCCACGCGTCGCCGGACATCGATTTCGAGGGCAGAAGGCAGCACCGATAAAGCTTCATATAGAAATTCCCATTAACTGAATTCTCTCCGAACTGCATCTTTATTAAACGGGATTAATCTACATCGGTATTTGATAAGTATGTTGGAATTCACACAAAGTTTCCAGTTTTATTCTCAAAGCAGAAGGCGGTGATTATTAAATTTATTTCATTGTATATCCATTAAAATTCCAGTTGTATTCAATATTTTTTGTAAGATTTAATTTGAATATGAATTAAAATATGATGTACCGAATATAATAGTTGAAAGAGCTTATGCATTTATTCGCCGATTGTTTATTTCAAATAGCAATGAGATCATTTCAGATTTCATCTCATTTGAAATCTATTATTTTGATATCCAAGCATACACAAAAGTCAATATTGGTATATATGAACAAAGTATCAAAACGCACTAATCAACTGGTCAAAATTAATTCCATCTGAAAAAGACCACTTTAAAAAAGAAACATAGAAAACTTTAGAATTTTTAAAAAAAAATTCGGGCCCTTCGAAGCATTTCTAAGCTATTACTTTTTTTTTATCTGTAATTTTCCAGCTCGTTACTGTTGAAACAATTTCTCCTGATTTACAACCACAAATTCTCCACAGTTTGGGTGTTTTCTTTCACATTTCTTCCAAGAAATAGTAAATCACCCAATTTCTACACAGCCACCCAATTTCCCATACATTACTAGGAACCCCTGCAGAGGTCAATAAATCACCCCATTCAGATAACATCACGTGTATAGATTATTGATCATAGTCATTGTTGATACCCAATCACTCCGGGTCTGTCCCCCCGGCTATATTATTATTATTATTATTATTATTATTATTATTATTATTATAAGTCATGGGATTCTATAACGCGACTCGATTTTTGATATATAAAACAAAGTTGCATTGCAAAGTTATTTTTCTTCAGTCCTACGTATTTTATCAATTCTAAACGGAGGTTATTCTGTCTACTTCATGTTATCGGAATATGTCGCTGAATTTGTTTTTAACTACGAACCAGTCATCTAACGAGCAGAAATAACAGGGTTTATAATAACCCAAGAGTGAGCATTCCTTGATATTTATAATATATTGAAAATAGCTTTAATTTCTATTGGGTTTAAGTTTTCCTGGACTATTTCACGCCTTGTTATCGTATATTTAAATATTTGTGTTCCTTCTAATCTGTCAACGCAATTCTAGCCGTGCAATCTTTTTGACACTTGTGTTTGTCTAATGTTTTTCCAATTTCGTTGCTGCATCTTATGCGAACTTCAGATCTTGAACAATTTATATCTTTTCAAGGGGTCTGAATACTGGACATTTCAGTATTTTTGTACTACGGATGTTAGGATGGCTTTGTTATACAATTTAACTGCGCTTCTATGAAGCACGTAATTTACATAAAGTGAATACCGAGGAAGCTTTTGTTGCGAAAAATGATCGTGTTTCTAGTTCATTTCTTGTCATTTTATATACCATATCTTTTTTTCCCTCTTTAAGGTTTAGCATTAAAGTTGAAACAGTATCACCGAGTTGTACCGAGCATCTTGGGAGACAAAGGAAAATGGGGGAGATATACGGAAAGTATAACCGGGGCCGGCGAGATAGTTCATTCATCGCGCTCAGAGCGTGTCTCGCTGGCCCCGGTATAACACCCAACGACTTTACCTAGGTCATGGCTTTTTGATAAAAAATAGTTCAAGAAATATGGGACAACTGCATTTAATTACTCCTCACCTACTGTGATTGAAATAAATTAAAAAATTGAAGCCATACGCAATTTAAAATCCTAGATGTACATTACTCCTGGAACACAATATCAAATTCAACATGGATAAAGCTATTAATTGTTCAAATTTCAACAACTCATTTTAATTAAACAAATTTGTCTTTGTTTAATCTTCACGCATAATCTATCGGCAATTAATCAAAAATAGCGTAAGCATTTACTTGAAAAGAACGAATGGAGCACAAACCAAAACTACTGCTCCAATTATCTTACAAAAATATAAAACAACATCTTTTGTTGTATTTAAAAAGAATGACGATTTCAAAAGGAAGGTAAAAATGAATAAAATTACGCTGATAAAACATGAATCAGAACGTTCTAGTTTAATGATAACAATGTAACAATATTATGACTATATTTTGCATGTGAAGTAATTTCTCAACTTTTTTACTGACTACTGTTGCATGTTATTTTAGACTCTTTATATGCCATATCTTTTTTTCCCTCTTCATGGTTAAGCATTAAAGTTATACTAGTAACCCCGAGTGGAACAGAGGCGGAGATATATACGGAAAGTTAATATCCAACGACTTTACCTAGGTCATGGCTTTTTGATAAAAAATAGTTCATGAAATAAGGGCTAACTGCATTTAATTATTCTCACTTATACTGTGATTGAAATAAATTGAAGCCATACGTAATTTAAAATCCCTAGATGTACATTACTCCAGGAACACAATATCAAATTCAACACGGATAAAGCTATTAATAGTTCAAGTTTCAACAACTTATTTTAATTAAACAAATTCGTCTTTGTTTAATCTTCACGCATAATCTATCGGCAATTAATCAGAAATAGCGTAAGCATTTACTTGAAAAGAACGAATGGAGCACAAACCAAAACTACTGCTCCAATTATCTTACAAAAATATAAAACAACATCTTTTGTTGTATTTAAAAAGAATGACGATTTCAAAAGGAAGGTAAAAATGAATAAAATTACGCTGATAAAACATGAATCAGAACGTTCTAGTTTAATGATAACAATGTAACAATATTATGACTATATTTTGCATGGAAGTAATTTTCTCAACTTTTTTACTGACTACTGTTGCATGTTATTTTTAGACTCTTTATATGCCATATCTTTTTTCCCTCTTCATGGTTAAGCATTAAAGTTATACTAGTAACCCCGAGTGGAACAGAGGCGGAGATATATACGGAAAGTTAATATCCAACGACTTTACCTAGGTCATGGCTTTTTGATAAAAAATAGTTCATGAAATAAGGGCTAACTGCATTTAATTACTCCTCACTTATACTGTGATTGAAATAAATTGAAGCCATACGTAATTTAAAATCCCTAGATGTACATTACTCCAGGAACACAATATCAAATTCAACACGGATAAAGCTATTAATAGTTCAAGTTTCAACAACTTATTTTAATTAAACAAATTCGTCTTTGTTTAAATTTTATGCTTAATCTATCGGCAATTAATCAGAAATGGCGTAAGCTTTTAATTGAAAACAAACGAATGGAGAGCAAACCAATGTTCCAGTTATCTTATAAAATATAAAGCAATATCTTTTGTTGTATTTAAAAAGAATGACGATTTCAAATGGAAGGTAAAAACGAATAAAATTACGCTGATAAAACATCCGTTAATGAATCAGAACTAGCTTAATGAACATTTAAGTAGATCCAGTTTCCATTACTGCAATTGCCAGTTCAAGATCTTGAGGATTGAGAAAGTGGAGCTCCATACTATCTCAAATCATTAAGACGTGTTGGGAAAAATTTGTAACACGGTTTGCCCTCTAATGAGTTCTTTTTTTTTTTCTTTTATTTTAAGAACCTACATTTTCGATTCATTTGTTTTGTTTGCAACGCTATCAGTTCTTTTTTTACCAACTTGCGTAACGTAACACCTAACACTACAGGCGGGCTTCTTCACTTAGTTCTGGTACGGTTGCAGAAACTGTTGGAGCAACTTAAAAGCGTTAATTAAGACGCTTTTCTTCCAAGAAATTCGACGCATCCCGTTGTTTGGATTGATTACCTGACAAGTACGGCACGGATATTTCATACGTGTCATTATAAAACAAAGACTCTTGTTACACTTGGGTGATCTTGTTCATACCTTGATGCTATTTCCATCCTGAAAATACTGATAACATTGTTTTAGAATAATTAGACTGATTATGGCAATCTGATGAATGGCCTCAATTAAGTGAATATCTACCTGAACTAGTTTTTCATTTAATTTTAACTAGTCATCGGGTACGGATATCACTGGTTCGAGTACAAAAGAAATCAGGATAAAAAAAATTGTTATAATAATAAAATAATACTATATATTATTTGTATATTATTATGGTGTAGTTGCTCAACTTGAAACCTTAAATAAACAATAACCCGATCCTAGAAACAACTAGCTATATCGTTTAGCCAAATCACACATTAACCATTATGAAATTCCACAATAACCCATACCACAAATTAAACTTACAAGTTCGCATGCCTTCAGAGACTTATATAAGTTGGAAAAGGAAACACACTCACATGAAATAGTTCACAAACGAATTTCATGATTTTAAAATTGCTCATATTGACACGACATTATCAACAATATATAACATTAACATTATATATATTATTACTATTAATATCATTAATATAATAAGATGAATGTTATATTATTATATAACCACATTTGATATTTAGTATTAAATATTTAATTTATTCGGGTATTTAATATTTAGTATTAAATTTTTCGCCAAAGTGAAATCTTTTTATGTGACATTTAAATAATATCAGGATCTTAATCTACATATCAGAGAGAAAAATATCTTAAAAATAAATAGTAATTTTATTTTTCACGTTTCAATATAAATTAAAATCAAGAACATCGGCTAAAACTCCTGCGTAACTAAAAATAAAATGTGGAAGCTAAAGTTCTAAAAAATGTCGACTGAATACTGCGATTAAAAGATATTTATAACTTTTAATCTAAAAGCAAATTTATAAAATAAAAAATAATACCTTTAATTAGCAATGCAGAGGACAGTTATATTAATAAACAAGTCCAGCAAATTATCGATGTTTCCCTGAGACCAACTGGTACTATTAGTACTGTCACTCATTTTCACGTCAAGTTAAATTAGTCAATGAAATGAACTGCTAATCAGAGTTACGAATTTCATTCCACGTGTTCTAAAGAGGTCCTTGACACGAATTCAAATGAACAGCAATTGAAATTCTATTCCACACGCCATCAACTCTAGTGACCATTCTAATTTTTTCCAAGATGCTCTACAATGGAACATTTGACAGGTACATTATGCATGTCTAACTGACAGCAATACAATTTAAATAAGAATGAATGCAAGAAAATTGTGAAAATATGCTTCTCACATAGTGGTGATGGAATATGGAATGAAAAGCGAACTCTTCGTTCTTTGAAATCAGCAAACTAATAACTCTTGCGCGTTGTAGAAATTGCATTTTAGAAAGAAATTCACGGTAGTAAAAAAAATTGATACAAACTAAGACAGCATAAAGAAACTTATTTTGAAAATTAAATATAGAATTAATTAAAGTAAAAATAATTTGAATACATGTTGTGGCATTAGTGCAAAGATTTATAATTTCGTCAATTTAATACGAATTTCAGACCATCACTAATTTCATACATTGCATTAATTCTACATACATGATCGTTAGTGGATTAGGATCATAAAATGAGATGCTACAATGTAGAGAACTTGGTATCAATGTATTCTTTAAATCATGTGAATTTTAAAATTATTCTTTATGAGTTTCAGAAAATTCAACAAATATATATATATATATATATATATATAAAGAGAGACAGTATAAACTATGAATTACTTCAGCAACCCAATCATCGCGTTATGTTACAATTAAAGAATTAGCATCAATCGCAGTTTTTTTTAAAGATAAAATTTCTATTTCAATTTTTTTATTGTAGAAAAATAACCGAAAAACGATTTTCTTCATATAGATAAAAACTTAACTTTCGTTTAAATCTAAATAAAACGTCTTGTTTGCAATGTCATAGTTGCAACGTAATGTCACAATCGTGAATTGAATTCCAGGAATTCAGTTTAATTAACCAAAGCCACTTAAAATGGCAGACAATCGTATACTTCGGCAAAAATATTTCGCCATAGCAGAGTTGATTGCGAATTTTCTCCTCCCAAAAAACAATTAACCTTTTAACCTAAAAAAAACACTTAACCAATTTTCTTGGATTTAAAAATAAATTCAAGAAAACATTGAATAGTAATATTCCTGTGTGGCCTTTACTAAGGATCACTTAAGTCTTTTAATTGCAACAAATACATCAAACCGACATTTATTTTAAGTACCCATGGATCGGAAGATAAATGCAAAATAGTAGCGACAGAAACTAATTTATAATTCAAAATTTTCCTTGTGCTATTTTGATAAAGCATTTCAATGGTATAACTTTTACTCAGCGTATTGCTCCAAAAGTAGAGACATCTTTTAATCTCAAAAATTCTAAATAAATCGCTTAAGATAATCAATTGAAGAGGATGAAAATACATTGTACAGCACACAATTTGTTGCTATACTTTTTTTATTTATTTCATTTGATTATTAAATATATTTGAATCTTTAATTAAAGATATTTGATATTTGAATTAAAGATATTTGTATCTTTAATCAAATCAAATAAAAAATGTATACCAATAAAATTGTGTGTTGTACCATGTATTTTCATCCTCTTCAATTGATTTCTTAAGCGATTTATTTAAAATTTTTATGTTTAAAAGATCCGAAAGCAGTTTCCGAATCTTCAATTAGGCATTCCACTGAACTTCCTTAGCCTCTCATTTGGCAGACTTAATAGCCGAACGCAAATCGCAATCATGCTCGCACCATTGCTCACACAAGGTTAAAGATGTCCGTTAACAACGTTCAATGTTTCCCCCAAACAAGTGCCAACAGAAGCACAAATCACTCTGTGTCATCTCGCCAACGAGCAGTCTCGACGACACGCATCGCGGCACTTGGAGAGACAGACTGGCAGAAGGTTAGCATGTACAACGGCCGGAACCACACACCTTCTGCCAACCAAACAGCAGGCACCACGCCCGGCAAAGCAGGTGGAAAGCGGACGAACAGCCCAACTTCCGTAAATGTAAACAGGCTCAATGCCCATTTCAATGTAAAGCGGGAATGAAAGGGGGAAAGAATAAAGAAAAAGATTTTTCAACCGTCGATTGGCGCAGGTACCGCAGTGTGAAAAAGAATTTAACCTTCATGTCCATTCGCAGGTAAATACAGGAAAATGAAGCAGGCGGAAAATTTACCATTTTGAACGGACCGGCAGATTTAGAAGTAATGGTCTCGTAATGTCGCGTAAATATGTATGTATGTATGAAATTAGGTATTCAGTGTCAGTGTGAAGTATTGAACGCATAACGTATTTGAGTGATAGAATTATAATTCAACCTGCATTAAATTAATTTTATTCTTCATAAAACAAAAGAAGTATTTAAATTCAATTAATCTAGATTAATCTTTGGAAAAAAAAGCAAGACACAAAAGTAAATTTATTCCATTCGTAACGATATCTTAGGCTGGAACCAATTTCATTATAGGATTGATAGTATCAGATTTTTAAATAAAGAATTCTATAAATTTTCTATAAAATTTTAAACATTTTTAAAAAAGATGAAAAAAAAAAAATGTTTAGAAATTTTTTTATCTTACAATGAACCTGTATATGACAAAAAAAATAATTGCAATAGTAAACTTGCAAAAAAAAAAAAAAAAATTGTAGTACTAAACTTGAACAAAAAACTGTAAATAATGTAAAGTAAACTTGCTCAAGAAACTGTTAATAATGAAGAAAACTGTTCAATTGTTTATTTATAAAAAAGAAAAAAAAAAAAAAAAAAAACCCAAATTAAAATTCAATAATAAAAAAAATAACCTTGAAATTTGGTTTCAATAAATCTAACTTTTGATTTTAACGTTTCCGGTTACATTTACCTTAGTCAAATCATTATCTCAATGAGTAAATTGCGTGTGTTATATGAAGAAGGCTTATCGAAAATTCTTAAATACTAACATTGCAAATGTAACAATTTTTCAATGATTTTCTTTCAACTGAATATACATATGGCGCCACAAATTTTACATGGTGACTAGACGAAATTTATATAATACATTTATGTATATTTGCTATCAAAGCTTCTATAAATACTTCCATGCTTATCAGCAAAAATCGACCGAGCCTCAGATTTAAAAATGCACCCTAGTCGATTGCAACACACGCGTTATCTGCAAATTTTATGTGATTACATATGCATGTAATCGGACAAGGTTTCATCTGGCGTTTTTTTTTTTTTTTTAAACCGAGTTAAAAATAGCACCGCAAAGAATAATAAAACTTCCAGGAAATCATCTTTCCGGTGTTGATCAGATGATTAACTATTTTGAGGAGCATCTTTTAACGTTTATTCAAAATATTCTCATTAAAATAAACTTCCTTCTTTTGGAAGGATACTGTTGCCAAGAAGGATGCAGTAATTTCTTCCCTGTACTTTCAATTCACCCTAATATAAGCCGTTATACAAACATTCTTATACATACACTAAGGAACCTACTGATGTGAGGATAAATTTTTCAATGGCATTTTTCGCCCCACATTAAAATTATTCAAAGCTTCAGAAATAAGTAGTACATAAACTCAATTATAAATTTTAAATGAAGTTAAAATTTTCTTTTTACAGAATTTTGGATGTTCTTAACAGCATAAAGAATTTAATTATTTTATCGTCTGCACCAAGAACAAAATTTTAATACATTTTTGTTTCCTATTAAATGCGTTAATATTTAACTTATAAAAGAATTCAAAAATTAGTAAATAAACTCACGAAATAACAAATATAAATTTTAAATAAAATTACAATTTTGTTTTTACAAGAATGGTGAATGTTCTTAACGGTATAAAAGAACATTGGCAGAATTTTATAATTCTTTTATCGTCTGCACCGAGAGAAAAATTTTAACATATCTTGTTTTATATTAAATACTTTAATTAACTTATAAAAGAATTAATCTTAAAAATTAATGCATAAAAAAAGTAGGCTAAAATATTTAAAAAAAAACGAAAAAATGAAAAATTCTACTAATGTTTATTCATGAAGATATGATAGATGATCAACAAGACAGACGCATGTTTAGCTTCTAAAGTTTTAAAACCCTCAAGGATATGGAAATATTAATGCAAGCATGGCAAAAATTTTTCCTAAAGAATATTTTAACATAGATTAGATAGTTGGTAAATTATTTTCAAAATATTTTTAAAATGTGCATTTCAATTTCCAAGATTAGGTTGAAATATCTTTATTATTTTTAAATATCTTTTTATTCCTTTTATAATTTGGTGAAATCAATTCATTTTTTATTAATTCATTTTATAATTTGATCATTTTGTATAACGTTTTTTTAACTATAAGAATATAAGAAAGTATGTGCAATAATTTTTATGTAGATGCATCGACTTGCAGATTTTTAAATTCATGGACAATCAACTTCTAAAAATAAGCATAAGTGGCAATGACACTACAAATCAATATCTACACGTCTCGCACTCTACATTATTGCAGAATCTACGATACAATTTACTCCGCCGGCAACTGGCAACTATAAATTGTATTTAACGGCTTTTTTTTTTTTATTGCTATTTAATTAATTATTTGGTAAAAAAACGAAACCAATTTTCTTTTTCGATCGGCAACGACAAGAGAAGTTAATAACGCATCAGGAAAGTTTTTTAATTATAAGAAAGTATGTGCAATAATTATCATCATCTAAATGCATCTACTTGCAGATTAATAATACTGTAAAAAAACATTGAAAACTTAGGGAAAGTAAGAAATTGAAAATAATGTCCTTTCGTATGCACAAATGTTTACGAAAAATGGTTTAAAATTATTAACTGGTATTTTCACTTCAAGGCAATAAAAAACACACTATGCTTTAAATCCAACGTTCAAAATAACTTCTTCAAACCAATAGATTATTCTATTCTTTGAATTCATAGAACAACCTATAAAAATAAAAATTCTAAAAATAATCGTAAGAGGCAACGACACTACAAATCAATATCTACACTTCTCACATTCTACATTATTGCAAAATCAACATCCAATCAACTCAATTTTTCTCCGGCGGCAACTATTAATTGATTTAACGGCTTTTTTATTTGGTAAACCGAAACCAATTTCCTTTTCGATCCGCTCCGACATCAGACGAATTAATAACGCATCAGGAAAATAAGACGAAATAATCCACACTAATTTCGCTGGAATCATCATTACTCTGCGATCTATAAACAGAAAGGGAGAAAGAAAAAGAAAGAAACTTGCAAGGTCATCATCAGCAAAAGATTAGTCACCGACGAGGAAAAAAAGAAGCGGCGATGACAAGGCAAAATGAGCTCTTCAGATTGCCCAAGTGCTTCTCGTCACAGCGTGTGGATTTCAAAAAGGTTGTTCCTGTCTTTTCTTTTGCTTGTGGTCTTTTCACTCTCGTTTTGGTCCAGCAGAGGAAGGAGGAAAGGCAGTTTCTGTAGTAAAAAAGTAGTAGTAGCTCTTGAATCTCACGTAGGACTGGAATTTGTCACGTAACAGAGAGAAGAAAAAATGTGCTCTTGAACTATTCTAACGCAGCTGAAAACTGATGAAGCACTTCAATTTCTTTCTTAAACTGGAATGCCGGAAAAGCAATTTTAATGATACTTAATTTGGTTCTATAATTTGCATGTTGTAATCGCAGCAATCTACCTTAAAAGATTGGATCTCAATGGCCGAATGTCTGCCTCTCGGTAATGAAGGAGGTAAGAATATAGAGGGCGCAATAAAATCAGGAGATAAAAGAAGGAAGAGGTGATTAATTATAACCTTGCAACAATTATCTGTACGGAGTAAAGGTAAAGGAAGTCCGAGGGGTAATAGAAATTGGAATGTTTGAGTGGGTATGAACAATATAAAAAAATTTAATAAAAATATTTTTTACGTATTCTTATTGATGATGTCAATGAATGAAAAATCCGGATAACGTTGTTGACTAAATGTATACGTATATAATATTTACAAAAAAATATGGGGCCTGAATGGCAGAGTGTCTAGCGCTCGGAGCCACGGGTTTCGCGTTCGAGTCCCGGCGGTGCCATGGATGTTTGTAGTGGTTCGGAATCCCCTTTAAACAGTAGGTCTCTCGGTCTAATATTACCGTACACTATCCACTATTAAAGCATTATGAATTATATAAAAACATTAATAGAACTAAATGAATCAATATAGACTTGTAAACAACAGCAAAGTAATATCATAGACTTGTAAACAACAGCGAAGCAACATCAGACTTGTTGAATTACCTCAATATTATGATAGTAAGTATCATAACATTGAGGTAATTTTAACAAGTCCATTATTTATTACAAAGAGTATTGTTATGAGGGAGAAAAAAAGTAAAAAAATTAAACAATGAATTTGCTGTTATTTTTTTAATGTCAAATCTCGCAGCAAATTAGTGAAGCCACAGACAGATAAATATCACCCATATCACAATAATATTCATCATCCTTTTTTAACACAAATGATGTGCGAACAAGAACCACTTCCACTTACAAGCACAACAGTAAAAACAAGGTTCAACAGCCTCCGCGTCATAACTTCCATCGAGAGCCATCATAAAAATACCAAAGCAGATGATCATCACACAAGAAATATTTCAAAAAGTTCCCTTTATTTATTTCTGAATCATTAAAAACTCAAGCAGCGGGAGCGCATTCCTTTGGCACCCTTTGTAACATAATGATAACGTGATTAACGATCGCGAGAACCCCGCGAAGAAACGTTTGAGTGTACGATTTTTATGCGAACTCGTTCGAATCAGCAGGAATACTTAAGAGATACGATGCGGATATTCATCCCGACTGCGAGGGTTTATTTTTAGCAAAAACGGCTCAACTCAATTTAACAGCTTCAATATTCTAAAACAAAATCTTTTTAAGCGTCTGCTTTACTGCGCTAGGGTTTATAAATAGCGTGTGAAACGATTTTCAACGTGCAGCGATTACTCATGTTGAGCTAAGAGGGATTTATCTAATGAAGCCAGCGTTTTCAAAATAAATTGGGTTTCTTACTACAGCATCACTAACTATTACACACTAATTGCACAACCAAGATTTTGATTAAAAGTTTCGTAAACCAATTCATTAACCATTTAACCCATATCAATAATACACTAAGTCACCGGCGAAGCAATGCGTATAAACTTTTAAAATTTTAAGCAATATGAATAAATGATTTCGCCGTAGGCCCGAAGACTGTCGCTCGGTGCCACAGGTTTCTGGTTCAACTTCACTCATATTTCCAGTAAAATTTGAAAGAAAGTGTTATAAAAATGCAATATATTAAGCAAATTATATAACTGCCAACATAATTTTTTTAATACTTATTTCAGAAACGGATAGGCATTTTCGGGAAAGATAGATGTATTTTCATATATACATTTGGTAATAGACTGGATAAAGTCAAATTTATCGAAATTTCACAACACTATCACACCTGCATTAGATCTAAACATTGATAATACTTGGAAAAGTTTAAAGAGGCAAAAGCCATTTCCTTTCATTTGCATTTAGTTGTATTTGAGCAGCAGGTGAAAAAGGAACAGCACAGCTTTAAATTTGGGGTGCCGACAAAAGGGTCTCCGATATTTACGGTAATTGTATATATTTTAACTTCAAGTTATTAATTCCCATTCTTCCAACGCATTACTTTCGCCTAATTGCATTTTTTTTTTTTTTAATTAAATTTGTTTCATCCTAACGAGTAAAAAAAAAAAAAACTTTTTGGTTTTGCAAGACAGTAATAAAAGTTTTGCTGTTTCTAGCATTTAGTATACCATTAGTGCAAATCTTAAATTTTGATGTCAATTGGCTTTGCGAAAATAACAATGTTAATTATTATGCCTGGTGACAGCACCTTCATTGAAATGCATTTTAATTCATATAAAAGAATGAAATAGCAATGGATATCAAAGGATAAAATTCCTGTATTAATCACATATCGTTTTCCAGTTGCGGCCAAAATTGGTATTGCTCACCAAGAAGATAAAAGACCAGCTAATAGAGGTCGATATGGAGAATCCAGAGCACACATCACGAATCGATAAAGAGATCACGTCAATAAACCCTTTTGCATAAAGAAGCAGCAATAAAAAGCCATAAGAGCCCTGCAAATCATCCTAACTCGATCTTCCGCCTCCGTTTTGAATGAAGTCATTCATTCACAACCTTCGAACCGAGCTTAAGGTCAAGGTGAGCTGGCATTTTATGGGAATTCTTTATTCTCTTTCTTCCAGGCTCCTCCGCGTTAAAGAGAAGAAAAAAAAATACATTAAGTAGTAGTATGAGACGTGGGAACTACCACATTAACCCCTAGAAGATTGAAATTCAATTTCTATCGGTATAATATACCTTAACCTTGTCTTCTGTATATAGCATGTTGTGATTTCAATGAATTGGAAGACTAAAGTAGTTGGCCTCACACCACAGTCAAATGGTGAGATATATAAATTGTTTCCCGAATTTTCATACTAACTTCTCACTAAAGCTTTTAGTCAATATAAATTAATTGGCTAATAACCATAAAAATATAATGGGTCACTATGGATGAATTCAACTGGAATTTTAAATTCGAAATTATTAACAATATGTGGATGATATGTTAGGCTAAGAAGGGCAGCGGATACTTTAACAGCCACAGAATTGCAACTCCTTTCATTCCATAAAACTTTACATCAAAAATCAAATGAGACTTAAATGGAAGACATTGCTCACAGCTCGTATCTCCTCGAAGAGTTAAAGGAACATTTTGAAACGGGATATTTCAGACAAACCTCGTGTAAAAGCTGCAGCGGAAATTAGACTTGTGGTGGGCCATGACTGTTTGGCGAGCCATCTGCACCTCACTGGCATTTTTGATAGCCCAAATTGCCAGCTTTGTCAGAAAGACAAGATCACGGACAGGCACCCCATAGCAAGATGCCAGACCTCGCATGGGGACTCCGAGATGAAATGGTATTGGAGCGTTAGAAGTTTTCTGATGAGACATTGACTATCTTCTCTTATTATTTTTCCTTTTTTCTTCTGTGTGTTTACAATGTTTTGATCTCGTAAGAGTGTCATTTTCTCTTGCCATTGGAAATAAAATTATCTACTTTATTATAATTAATTGAATTAAAAAAATCTAATGGATTTATGCACTTAATTATAGCCATACACTTAAGGGCAATAACCACTATCTGCAATTCTAGTAGTGCTAATTCTAAATCATTAAATAAGAAAAACTTATTAAAAGGTTTTTTTTTTTTTTTTTTTTTTTTTTTTAATAGATCAAAAATTTAAAAATATGCGATTGTGTTTCCATTTGATTTATAACAAAGCTGATCTGAAAATGCGATAAATTTGAAAAGGGATAACTATTGTTATCACGAAATATGAATTGTTACGGTGAATATTTCTATCATTGACTCTTAGTAACATTTCTGGATTGAAAGTCACTGATGGCCGAATAACTAGCGCTCTGTGCCGCAGATTTCGAGTTCGAGTATTGGCGGTTCCATGGATGTTTGTAGTGATTTGGAATCCACTTTAAGACGTAGGTCCTTGTCTAGTATGGACATAGAACGTTGGGCGTATGCACCAACTCTACCCTGTAAAAAGTCAGCATCACGGAGCCAAACCAGACATCTACCTACGGATGCTCCATCAAAACGGAAGCTGCCCCTCCCTTGTCCTTCCTTCCGTGAGAACATAGATGTTGCTGACGATAAGAAACAACAACAACAACAAATCACTGTTTATCTATCAAGAACTAATTTAATTCAAATTATGTACATAAAACCCTTGTTATAATTATATACAAACTTACGGGCAATAACTACTATCTGCAATTACTAGATAATTCTGCTCTAGATCCATCTGCTACTAGATGAGTAGTGCTAATTCTAAATCAGCGAATAATAACTTCTTCAACACACATTTTTTGTTAATAGATAAAAATTTATATTTTAAAAATACGGGATTTTTGTTTCTGAGGTGTTTTATCCTTCGTGAATAGGTGTTTATAATAGGAATCCACTAACTAAGGTATTTATCCTTGTATGAATAACTAAAAGTTACTGTCTTTAAGGCATAATAATTAATAGTCCAAATGAGAAATCTACGCATAAGTGAAATAAAGAACAAGAGAAGAAAAGAAAAAAAAAGGAGAATAAATGTAAGTGTGTATCGCTTGAATCGAGAATCTAAAAAGAAACTTCATTTTACATATTAAAAGGAATTTTGCACATTAAAAGGGAAAACTAATGATGCGTGAAATGGGTTTTTACAGCCAAGAATAAGAATGCACGGAACAAAGGATCAACGCATTTTTCTTGCATAAGAATGGAAAACCACTAATGAGATTTTTAATGACAACGCTGATAAATCTGGAAGACTCAACTTCATTCTTCCATGTTAACTTAATTCCTGGTACACGTTTGAATTTTTGCAAACCCTCGTTTATATGAAGAAAGAAAAAATTGACATATCATGAATTACAAAAACAGGTTTGGTGTATTTCTCTACTACTTTTAAATCGTGATTTATTTCCTGGTCTCGATAAAAATTTAAATGAGATTGGATTGTTATCTACACGATTGAATTTATCTCACCTACGTTATTTATGCAAATAAATAAATCTAACGAATACTGAAACAATGCCAGGAGAGTTAGTGAACGATTAAATAACGAAAAATAGATTTTTAAGTAATTAAATTGCAAATATATTCTAGTTCACTTCGTTTTAAAACAAAACAAGAAGAAAACCACTAGATTTTAGTGAGGAAAATAATACAATATGTATTACAAAAAAAAAAAGTGAGAACTCTCATACGTTGATTCAAAAGAGGCATACAAATCAAATAAATTGTTGAAAAAAAAAAAATGGAAAATAAATTAAAATCAATAAAATTTATCCATTATACTGAAATAATAATGATGAATATGAATAATAATGAATGTTTAATAATGGATTCCATTTAAGGTGTTTTTAAATTGCAATATCACTAAGTAGAAGCCGAATCTTCTCCCTCTTAAGACAAGCAAGATCAAATGCTAGAACTGTGCGCTAATTTCATTCATTAAAAAAAAAATTAATGCTTTATCTTTAAAATCTTTAAAACCATATATTTACCTTTCCATACAATCTGTAATCAGACAACTTTTTTTTTGCCCAGAAAGATGGATGGTTTGGTTTGTCTGTGGCTCTACGATTTTTTTTTTTTTTTTTTTCACATATTAGGCAAATTAGACCGGGACCTGCAGTTTAAAAGTGGATTTCGAATTGCTTACAAACATCCATGCCACTGCCAGGATTCGAGCATGAAGCTTGTGACACCAAAGGCCAGAGAACTAGCCAATTGGCCATCAGTTCGCAGAAAGATTTATAAAGATGGGGAGGGACTTCATTGGATAAGGGTTTACTGTATTATTTCAATATTACTACTGTATTATTGTCTAGAAAATTTAATACTTTTGGATCAATTTAAAAAGATATTTATCGAAGTAAATTAAGCATAATTAAGGTTCTTTTAAATTCTGTCAACATTTACTGAAAAAAAAAAAAAATACACAAGGTACAAACGGAAATGCATACAAAACTATTGAATTTGTAGTGATTAAAAAATAGTAAAATT
Source organism: Caerostris extrusa (assembly GCA_021605095.1). Taxonomy (NCBI): domain Eukaryota; kingdom Metazoa; phylum Arthropoda; class Arachnida; order Araneae; family Araneidae; genus Caerostris; species Caerostris extrusa. The sequence goes on from BPLR01006283.1 coordinate 26,020, forward strand.
AAATTAATTAGGCAGTAAAATTAGAAGTGAAAACTTGACTTTAACTTACAATTTAACAACAAAAGTTAATAAACTTCGATGCGATATCACTTGGTCGCTCATACAAGCAACCCTCAATTTCATGCCATGTATAAACGAGAATCCTAAAAATTGTGAAAAGTCACCTTGATACATAACTTCAATTCTAACAAATGAGTGAATGGTATATCATAGGCAATCTTAAATAACCCCATAAAAAAAAAAAAAATCCAAGGATATTAAATTTGAAAAGTATCTACTTAGAATTACATAACTACGCAAATGCTTACAATACATGAAATAGAATCTAATATCGCTTGGACGTAATATGAGCCACCAACAGACCAAAATTTTATATTGTGTTAGTGATAGTAAAAACATTTTATTACTATCACTTTCTTTTAAACAATTTTATAACACATCCAATAATTATCAGACACTGCATTTTCATTAAAATAGTGTTTTGATTATTGAAATCATTAATAAGCAGTGTTCAAAGAGTGATGAAGTATTGTGTATCACCATAACTAAAACTTTTATTTTTCTCCTGCCAAAAATGAAAGCACACGTGTAAAGAAGCCGATCCAAATACCATCCCGTGAGAGATCCCTCCTTTGATAAAATACGTCTGGAAATAATGTCTCAACCAACAAATATAAAACTGTGGAAAAGAATAAAATACTCCAATTTGCGTCGATGGATAGTGCACAATGTATGCCACTTCTCAAAAGGAAGTAGGAAACTCGCTCGTAACAAAAGCTACCTTTTTTCTCGCCAGATAACATTGAAGAGACGCATGCAAATGACGGAATGGATGGTACATTAGCATTGTGTGCCGTGGAAAATGGAGATCTAATCTCGGTCCAATCTTCCTCCCGATTCAATTTTCTAATGAATGAGACAGATTGTTTCACGTGAAATGTTTCGCAAATCATTTCGGGAAAATATTCCGGTCATGTATCTTATTTTAATTATTTTTGCAGATCTGTAATAAAACTTTGACCATTAGAAGATAAGCAGTAAGTAAGACAGCAATACTATTAACCTAATGCTTTTTTTTTTTTTTTCGGGTTAGTTATCATTTTCACACATTCAAAGCTTAATATCAAAGATGACCCTAATTTGATTTCAGAATTCATTTAATAATTTTCAAGTAAGGTATATTACATATATATAATTATTTTTTCATTTTCTGAAGTAATTTTTTAAAAATTGCAAACATTGAATCGAGTGTGCAAGTTTTTTGTTCTTTTTTTCCCCCACTTGAAAATTTAATTTTGCCACGAATATTGCAATAAAGATGAAAGGTTAAGTGTATCTTCATACAAAGATTTGAAGTACATTCACTTCTATGGAAATGTATTACGCAGAGTATTTTAATAATTTTTTCCACTATAATATGTCGTTCTGATGCAGCTGGCAATACAAAGACAGTTAATCTTTTGGCATAAGAAAGGGCTGCACCGCTGTTACTCATTTAGCACCACCCAGGGGGTATGTGTAGCTTGAAGATATGGCACGGACGCGAGTAACACTACACCCACAAAGCTCTAACGTTTAAAGTGGATTCTGAACCACTATAAAACATCCATGTCACCGGCGGAACTCGAAACCGAAACCTGTGGTACTGAACGCCATTCGGCCATCGGACCCCTTTCCACTATAAGATTTGATTTGGCTTGGAGCTCTACGGTCATCTTGTGCAAACGAAGGCTAAACAGACCGGGACCTACCGTTTAATGTGGATTCCGAACCACTCACAAACATCCATAGTTAAAATTAAATGAATCCAAATTTTATGGTTCTGTTAGAGCAATTTAAATATCCATTAAAATTACAAATATCCTATATTTAGAATATTTATTATAATTTTATTAACATATTTTATTTCAAAAAGAATATCTTCAGCAACACGCACAAGAAAAGGACTTCAGTGAAAACATAAAATGCCTTAATACAAAGATTATTATTGATCAATAAAGAACAAAGAACGCATATTTGCAAAAACACGATTCACAATTATGCTATTCGGAATTCGAACAATAACGTTTTTCAGAAAAATGGCGGCATTTCTTGAACAATCTAAAATTATTGGTAAAGCATGACAAATTTGTATTCCTTAACACGAGAGGTGGGGAAAATGCTATTTTGTCCGAGAACTAAGCATAAGAATCAATTATATACAGTACGTTTGGATTTTTTTTTTTCTTGGAAATTTCGACATTTAATGACCAATCATGACAATTTATTTTCGCATTTTCCTTCATTGCGGAAGTTGCCAGATTCAAGGTCAAGTGCGTGACTGAAAGACATTCAATGAAAATTTCCAAGCACTTCTATTAACATTCATTCACCATATTTAATTTACCATTACCATTTCCGTGTATAAACCAAGAATGTTTAGAATTTTTTTGGACTACGGCAGTTGGCTTATATATGGATCTGCTAATATCTCCAAACACGTGAGTACCTTTAGCTAACGGAAAGGTACACAAGATAAATCACCAAATACCGCTGAATATATTCCGCTATTCCTTTTATAAAAATGAGATGTTTTATTTTAGAAATTGTTTATAATGCTTGTTTGTTGCATCGCCAAAATGAAAAAAAAAAAATCCAATGATGGTGAAATTGGCGCCAAGCTGGCGAAAAAGTACCGTAACATACACCAGACATAACAAAACATCTATCATAAATAATTAACACTTAAAAATAACAACAGAAAAGAAAAAAATTTCAATATTTCTACTGTCAAGGCAATACAAAAAGGGGGAAAATGCAGAATAAAAAAGAAAATGTACGGGAAAAAAAATTTATATTAAATTTTCAAAGCCCGTGTCAAAATACTAAGTTCCAAATAGTTCCTCAAATTCACGATGATATTCATGATGATATGCATCTCATGAGATGCATATCATGACATCCAATGTTTCATTGCCATTCATGTAAAAGTTACATGAATTTTTTTCTTTCCCCATTTCGGCTTATATGCCGGTTTTAAATTTATGGTAAATTTTCTCAAGAAATACGCACTTTTGGCTTATACAGGAATCTGCTTATATTCATAAATATAGGGTATTTATATTCCAGTAACTAATTCAAAGTTCCTATATTTTGTATCGTTTTTTATTATTGACAGGTTTTGGTTTAGTTTGTCGCTCTACGGTCTTTTTGTGCGCACTTAAGGTTCATTAGACCGGAAATTTAAAGTCTGACATTGAAAATTTTTGAGGTAATGCCTTCTCTTAGCAATACAAACAGAAATAAAAAAACGTTTTTATCATGTTTGTAGTCATTTTACTACTTTAATATAACAAAAAAAAGTACTTAAGTCAAACATTAATTTGCCATTTGGCCATTATTTGCCATTGAAAAATATAGTAACCATACCTCAATAATTATTTTTAAACATTAAATTTTTCAAATATAAATGGCAATATAAGTTTATCATTGCGTTGCAATGAACAATGAATCTGAAATGAAAATCTATATTTGAAATTACATTTAAAAAATGTTTATTTCCAGCGATGTGGAAACAAATATTTCCACCAGTGTTACAAAATAAACTGAATTTTCAAGTTTTAAGTTAATCACTTATGAATGGTTATAAAATGAGTTTCAAGATTTTTTTTTTTCAAACATTTTCTGATCAATATTTTGAAATCCACTATTTTTCCCCTTCCAAAATATTTTTTAACCAATAGGTATTTTTAAAATTGTTGGAATAAAATTAAACAATATTATTTATTAGAAAAATAAATTGATTTCATTAGATTAAAGAAGTTTCCAAACATTACAACAGAACCTTATAAATTAATTACGATATAATCATAATGTAACCACCTACGCACTGCAAGAGCGCCCATTGTGGTGTTCAGAATAAATAGTCAGTTGGCATCGAGACTCTTACCCGAGAGGACGTACGGCACAACTGGCGCTGCCAATAATTACAATCTCTCATGCCGAGAGGAAATGAAGGATTTACAGCTGAAGAAGAAAGCCAGCAGAGGATTTTCAGCTTAGAAGTGGAATCCTTCCACGAATGTAAATCTTTAAATGTGATACATGTTGTGTGTTAAATATTGTCTATCTTTAATTGTGGTGGTGTCTATCTTTAATTTGTGGTGGTTATATCAGTATATATGCTTGTAAATAAAGCTGTGTGTTTTCAAGCCTGTGTCTTAACCCACCCACACTCAAACCAGCTGCACAAACAAACGACGAACACTATAATAAAATAATGTATTACAATAATAAATACAATCTTCAAATAATTTTGAATAATATCATGCAGAACCAATAATTTTAATGCAGATTGGTTTGTCGCTCTACGATCATCTTGTGCACACGAGGGCTAAACAGGCCGGGACTTACGGTTTAAAGTAGACTCCGAACCACAACAAACATCCATGGCATCGTCGGGATTCGAACATGAAACCTGTGGTACCGAGCGCCATCAGGCCCCTCATAATTTCAATGCAGATTTTAAATGAGTTAATTTGATAAGCATAATTTTATATCATTAATATTTAATCATATTTCCCACGGACATCATTAGAAGCACAGAGATATGGAGAAAATCCACAATAAGAATTCTATAAACATTTATTTACAGTAAAAAACGTAACGATTATTTAAAAAAAAAAAAAAAAATAGAAATGCCATTCACCTTATAAAAGAAACCAGGAAAAAAAAAAAAAAAAAAAAAAAAAAAAAAACACTTTAAAACTGAAACGGATATAGTACATTCCCAGCAAATAAATATCTCGGCATTTCCTACGAGTTATTTGACTGGAAATCATATTTTCCTTAGCACGGGATCAATATCAATGGCTTCTCGATTCAAGTCATTGCCACCTTCAGGGTGTAAATATTCGAATAAAAAGGCTCGAGGGAGTGAAAGCGATACACAAGACAGGGAAAGTGTATTCCCATTTGGGTCAGGCCTATCAAAAGATCATCATGATCTCGTACCTGATATAAAAGGATAATTTCCCCGCGCAAAAAAATAAAGGGAAAATGGGTGTGGTTTGGGAAAAGAATGCTTCTTTTTCTTTTTGCACCTGTCCCACGGCGAACGAAAGGAATGAATTCACAAACGCCGTTGGAACAGGAAATCGCTTGCAATCTAAATCTGAAATGTCAACTGTGAAGTACCGAGAGTTGAGTCGATTGTTTTGGGTGTCTTTTCCCTCTCGCTTTTGTAATGGGAAACCGGGTGACGTTTAAGGAAAGATCTAATCTGCATTTATACGTCAGCAGTTAATTTCACTAAATTGTAAATCGTTAATGCAAAGTAATGACGAAACAAAAACGTAGTGAGAAGGAAAAGTCATCAAAAAGGTTTAGTATATTTAAATATTTTAAGACAAAAATACGAATTTTGGCAATTTAGCACGTAAGAATTTTGAACACTATATAGTCAAAATAACAGGACAACAAATTTTTCTAAAATTTAAAATATTTTAAATTTGTGAAATCAACACGTCGAATTTTAGCAATTAAGCAAGCTATATGACAGACAATTTTTAATAAACTAAAAATCGTTAATATAACGGTGATGATGAAACAAAAAACATTGAGAAGGAAAAGCTATCAAAAATGCTTAGTATATTTAAATATTTTAAATTTATGAAATCAAAAATACGAATTTTGGCAATTAAGCAGCTATATGACAGACAACTTAAATAAACTTAAAATCATAAATACAAAATAATGACGAAACAAAAAACATTGGGAAGGAAAAACTACCAAAAACATTTATTATATTTTAAATATTTTAAATTTATGAAATCAAAAAGTTTTGACAACTAAGCAAGAATGAAATTTCGAACACTATAAAGTCAAAATAACGGGACAACAAATTTCGATGAATTTTTCTCTCAAATTTAAAATTGTCATTTATTACTAATTATGAGTGGGTGAACACGAATATGACAAAGAAAATTTGAAATTCTCAATCGTAAGATATTTGTTACTCATTATTTTGTGATGTTTATTTCTAATTGAATCTAAAAAACAACCCTCTACAAAATAACCAATTCATCAAAATAAATATCCCAATAACCTATAAAAACCAAAACATTGCTAAAGGGAATCTTCTAAGGTGTGATCCGCAATAACCCATAAAATATACGCTTTTTTCTTTTTATCGAAACCGGTTCGAAAACTCTTAAAAACTTCATTAAATGGAGAAAAAAAAAAATTACATATGAAATAAATATTAAAAACACTATTTTAAAATAAAATGTGTAAATTTATTTATACTTTAAGCAATTAGCGTTATTCTGAATTAAATATAAATATTCTATATTTATACATGTTCTATTGTCATCAATACACAAACTAGGCAGATCAAATTAACAAGCAACAAATAATTTCATAACAGAAGGTATTCGATTTAAGTTCAATAGATTAATTACTCTCAATTCTTAAATTAAGAATTAATTTTGCTAAATTTGTACGTCGAATCATTTTATTAATATCAGCATTAAATATATGAATTTCCATTCCTGATTTAATAGTAATCTCTTCATATTCTATTTAGAAAGTATTAAAAAAAAAGTAGCTCCTCTCCATAATTGAGATGTCACATTTAAATTTGACGTAAAACAAAATGATATTCAATACATTCAAATGGCACCAAAAAGCATTTCAAACGTTCACGGTTTAAAACCGATAGTTAAAGAGGCGGTGGAATTTTTTTAAACCGAAAAAATCACAATAAAATGCAAAATACATACATTCAATTCTAAAATTAAGAATTAATTTTGCAAAATTTGTACATCGAATCATTTTATTAATACCAGCATTAAATACATAAATTTCCATTTCTGAATTAATAGAAATATCTTCACATTCTATTTAGAAAGAAAAAAAAAAAAAAAGAAACTCCTCTCTGTAATTGAGATATCATATTTGAATTTATTGTAAAACAAAATGATATTTAATACATTTCAATGTCACCAAAAAGCATTTCAAACGTTCTCGTTTTAAAACCGATAGTTGACGAAATGTTGAATTTTTTTATTTTTTTAACTGGGAAAAAACCCAACAAGAACAATGAAATGCAAAATACATACATTCAATTCTTAAATTAAGAAATAGCTTTGCTAAATTTGGACGCCGAACCATTTTATTAATATCAGCAATAATACACAAATTTCCATTCCTGATTTAATAGAAATTTTAATGTTCTATTTAGAAAGAAAGAAAAAAAGTAGCTCCTCTCTAAAACCGAGATATATTTGAATTTCATGTAAAACAAAATAATATTCAATACATTCAATGGCACCAAAAAGAAGAAAAAAAGAAAAAAAGTAGCTCCTCTCTAAAACCGAGATATATTTGAATTTCATGTGAAACAAAATAATATTCAATACATTCAATGGCACCAAAAAGCATTTCAAACGTTCCCGTTTTAAAACCGATAGTTGACGAAATGCTGAATTTTTTTAAATGGGAAAAAACCTAACAAGAACAATGAAATGCAAAATACATACATGCAGAGTGATTTGGAAAAAATATATTGGTTTTTAAACTTTTTACCGTACATTTCACAGAATCTAGAAAGCGGAAACAGGATGTTCCGCAAGATATGCGTACTCATGGGAAAAAAAGAAATACACGGACGCCATAAATAACACTTTCATTTTAAAGGTGATGGGAAAAAACGCAGTTGGAGAACTAGCCTCGGCTGGGAAAACACCAAAATGTAAAATAAAAGTGAAATTTCATCAAGGATACAAAATTTTTAATTTATGACCTTAAAATATGGTGAAGTTAAAATGGCGTTAAGAATAATGGTAATATTGTTATTTATTTTACAGCTATTATGGAACCATCATTGGAAAAACTTTGAAATATATTGTGGGCTGTCTATTTTCAATGTCAATACAGTAGCCTCTTTGAAATATTTATTTTTTAAAATTCTAATGATGTGTCAATCATGTCTTTTAAAGCTACAAATGACTTGGAAAATATATGAAGGTTGTTGTTGTTCTAATGCAGCTGACAACACAGAGACGGCTAATCTTTATGCCATAAGCAAGGGCTGCATTGCTGTTACTCATTTAGCACTACTCAGGGGCACATGTATAGCTTCAAGATATGCTACGGACGCGAGAAATATATAAAGGTTATCCGTTAGCTTTTTCTGCCTAGTGCGCATGCTCATAGGAAATTACGCATGCGTATCTGTAATAATGTTTCCAATGACCATGCGCGCAAGGCAGAAAAAGCTAACGGATATCCAGAATACGGTATGAAAAAACTCTCTATTATTTATAGATAAATATTTATAGAGTCCATACTTATAGTACTATTTATGTAGACAGTATTTATAGAGACCGTACTTATAGTATGATTTTTATAGACAGTATTTATAGAACAGTTTTTCAAAAATATCACAAATCTCTAGCAGAATATATTTTGGTTGAGAAAGTATGCGTAGTAAAAAAAATGACTGCAATTTGTAAAAAAAAATAATAATTTTGATTTTAAATAAAAAAAAATTAATTCACATAAATCTCTAAAAAAAGTGGGGCGTATTTCTAAAGGGATAAGCACACATATTCACAAAAATTACCCCGTAATGGAAACAACTGAGTTTTTCCATTAATGGATTACTTTTAACCATGCCATATATTAGTCATAATTAGACATCAAATGAAATGACCTTTTCCAATCCATGGATTTCGGTCCCGTAAGTGCCAACACTTCTTAGGCAATCCGCCAATTTTCCTTTTTTATTTTTACCAGTCTCAGGCATTACTACAGCTTCTGTAAAAGTAAAACGCCAAAATTTCTAAATTTATTTGTTTTTGAAATGCTATGCACACGAATTTATCTTGATATTCCATTTCTTCACGTACAGTATCTTCCATGGAATAATTTCCAATGTAACATCCCATTTCACTTTTGTTAAAATGTCGTTAAGAATAATGGCCATGCTGTTACATTTTACAGCGATTATGGAACCATCACTGGAAAAATTTTGAAATATATTGTGTGATGTCTGTTTTCAATATCAATACAGCAGTCTCACTGAAGTATTTATTTTATTTCCAAAATGTAGTAGCTTCACAAAGGTTCATAATTTCAGCTAAGGCATTACAGCTTCTGTAAAAAGTAAAATACCAAAATTTCTAAATTTATTTTGAAATGCTATGCATATGAATTCGCCTTGCTATTTCATTTCTTCACGTACAGTGTCCTCCATGGAATAATTTCCAGTTTAACATCCCATTTCACTTTTTTCCTCTAATACAGTGGCAGAAGGAAGGGAGGGAAGGGGGAAGAGAGAAAGATCACGCATAATATGCACAAACATATCAGACAAAAAGAGCCTGACCTTCCCTAACAAATGAGGACCTTCAATAGCAACAAAAAAAAAAAAAAAAAAAATCCCTTTTTTTTTCCTCTCTCTAGAACAACTGGATTGGCCCCAGGCCTATAATAGTTCCAGTCTTCCGTCACAGGATTATGCGTTACGTCAAATGCACAAACACTGAGCGACATTGTTGCAGACTCCGAGATACGGTTGTAGAATCTTCCTCTACACCGGTGTAAGATGGACAAATAGGGAGGGGAAAGGAGTGCCATTGTCTGACTTTTTCTCAAAGAACTTGGTCTACCTCCAACATAAAGAAGAGATTGGTTAATCTCCAAATTCCTCCAAAGACGCGATGTCATTGTTCGTCCATCTACAAAAAAATCCTCGACAGTGTACGCGAAGAACTAGTTACATAATAACTTTACCACTATACCATATATTAGATTTGAATTATAGTATACCATATGTTATATGGTGCAGTGGTACAGTATATATATGGTATATATGGTGCAGTGGTACAGTATACATGGTATATATGCTATAGTGCTTTCACGCTTTATTAAGTGTGGATACCTGCATAAAATATAAAAATGAAGGTTATTTAATTAAAAAATTGCACCAATATTTATCAAATTTAATTAAAATTATATTTGACAAATTTAGATTTATAATAAATCTGCATGAAATATGCCATTTATCCCCAAATTCTCTTCCAAATTCTCTTCCAAACTTTATAAATAAAAGAAATTCATATAATAAAATATTCACCGAATTATGAATTTATTATATGCCCCAGGTTTCGGGTGCGAGTCTCGGCGGTGCCATGGATGTTTGTAGTGGTTCGGAATCCACTTTAAAACGTAGGTCTCGGTCTAATACGACTACTACTACTACAACATCACATCACACTGTGCCTAGACCCGAGTTTCCTCTATACGGTTTGGGAATGATGTGAGTGAGAAATCTGACTAGGCTCTGTGAAGCTCTACAATCACATGAGACCGAGACCTACGGTTTAAAGTGGATTCGAACCACTACAAACATCCATGGCACCGCCAGGACTCAAATCCGAAGTCTGTGGCACCAACCGCCAGACACTCGGCCATTCAGGCCGCTGATCTAATATGGCAGTATAGAGTTGGGGATACTAGAGGCGACAACCCTAGCCAGTAAAAAGTTAGCGTCACGGAGCCAAGTCAGACTTCAGCGAGACCTACGGGTGCTCCCTCACAACAGAAGCGTCCCTCCTTCCATGAGATCACAAGGGCCTCTTGGACTCGGTCTAGAAGTTGCTGCCTACCAAGTAGGATAAGAAACAACAACAGAGTTTATTATTGCAATAATTGCATAAAACTCTGAAATTTCTTTACCTTTATTCAAAAAATAAAATAAATAGGTACATTTATTGACAACTCTTTGTTAAAATACCAATACATAAAATAAATACAAGCTTTGAGTCAATTCAGTTGATTTCCATAATACGCCTTTTATGAATAACCATATTGAAATTCAAGAATAAAGAAATCCGATTCAAAATTAAACCTCTTAAAGTTATTTAAAAAAGGAATACCAACAGAATCCACTTGTCTTGACTTCCAAAATATATTGATTTCAATTTATCATCACAAAGTACTTCCAAAAGAATTCAGAGCAAGTAAGCATCACCATCATTAACCATTAAGTGCTCTCGAAAAAGTAAGATTAGGAAAAAGACATCTCGAGAAAAACATGCAATAAATTCAACCCCTTTCTTGCTTTTTAATAGAAATGAAGTCGTTGGAATAGTTTTAGTTCGCATGTCTGACAAATATAGATGGTTCTATTTATCCGGAACATTCTCGAAATGATTTATTGTGCCTATTTATTCAAACCAAATCCATTAATTTATAGTAACTCTTAAGTGAAAAGAAAGTAGCATACGACATTATAAAATAATAAAAAAAAGGAAGATATAATACAAAATCATTTTGCGTTTAACCGAGAAGAAAAGCGAGTTGAATTATGATGGCGTTCTACTTCGTATTGCTTTCATTAGTTTTTTGCATATCATTGAATCAGTAGTCAAAGCTTTTTGTTCTTGCAAAATTAGGAGAATACGAGAAGTGTTTAACCTCTTCAGAAATGGAGTGTTTTTTTTTTTTTGTTTTTTGTGGGGAAAAAAATGATTTCATTTTTTTTTAATGCGATTTATCCATTTTATATTGATAGGAATTCAAAAAACTGGAGAAAACAAAAATGCACAAAAAGATCTACATTTGTGGTAGCTGAACGTTAATAATTTATGATTTAATAAATTATTCATTATTAAAACTAGATATATGTAGTATGCAAGGTATTTTTTTTATTAAATATTAATTGGTTCAAATAATCCAACAACACTGACAGTCGAAGTACTACTACGCTGTTTTCATATTCATAACTGTACGCCGTCAATACCGTTAACTTTGCAGCCAAATCATAACTTTTGTACTTTTCGTGTTGTGAGATTCTGTAATGGATAATTTATTATCAAATTTTTTTTGTGTTGTTGTTTCTTATCCCACCTGATCGACAGCAGCATCTGGATCAAGTCCATTAGCCCGTGTGTTCTCATGGAAGGAGGTAAAAGGGGGGCAACTTCTGTTGTGGAGCAACCGTGAGTAGAAGTATAACTTGGTTCTGTGACTCTGAAGAAAGAGGACAATGTCTTCTGGGAAACCATTTTAGGGAGAACAACCCCGCATTTGCGTATCGTATAGAAGAAATTCTGGAAAACTCTACCCAGGTTGTCCGACTCACGAGGCAAGATGCTGAACATCCAAAACGCCATCGATTCTCCTCGTTTTTTGATGCGTGGCCAAGGGTTAATTATGATCAAGAGGTTAATTATGATTATCGAAATGTTTAACAAATATTAACACGAACAGTTCAAAAACCCGTTTAAAGTATTAGTTTAATTTATCTTAGATAATTCAAGAAGATTTTACTTAAACTAGGATTAAGTTTAAAGAAAAATACAGTGACCCCTGACTCATGCTTCGCTACAAAATGAGGCAGTTTAATGAAATTTTTTATATGTATATATAATTGACTCTCGTAAACTTTTATGACGAAGCATGATTTTTAAAAGTGGAGAGAGGAAATTAAATGATGGTAATACGCAGAGTCATAAAAATAAAATATCTGCGCCCGCAACCCAAAACCATAATAGCCTGTGACAACAGAATGACATAGAATCCGAAAATAAACATTTTTAAAATATGCTCGACGTGCATAGAATACAATGCAGATACATATACAAATAAATATCAATAGTATCTGTTCGAAGTTTAGCTTTAAAATAAAAGTTTTTTTTTGCTTTTGATTATGAATCCATGAAAGAAAGGAGTGAACTTTTCATCATATGTTTATCTAGTGATTTTGAAACACTCCATTTCTTAATACCACAATCAATCCATAAAATACCAGTCCACATTTTTTTTTTTTTTTTTGTCTTGTTTGGCAAAGTGCCTTATCATCGCTTCTAAAATATCGCCACGTGTCATTGTTAGTGGTGGATTTACGGAAATCATTTCATTATGTGCCGATTCATCACTAACACTGGGTCTTTGTTTTTCACTCATAGCGGGATATCAAGGATTCACAAATCCAAGTGATAAAACGTATGCATTTGTTGTGGCGAAATGCTTTTTTTTTTCTTTTTGTATGCAATACTTACGTGAGAATTTTTTTCTTTCCAACTGTGTAACTAGTAAAACGTATCGACTAACTAAATATTTTTTTTTTTCAGTTATATCCTTTCCGTTTTTTATTCTCATTCATCATCATCATCAATAACACGACAGCCCGAAGGAAAGACTTGGCCCATCATGAAGAGATTCCCATACATTCTTCTGGGTGGCAATGGTCTTCCAATCCTTAACCTATAGTACAGCAAAATCTTTTCAACTGCGTCTCTCCATCTCAACTTGGGTCGTCCTCTTTGTCCTTGTGGCTTTGCCAAAATGAACCTTTATACAGAGTTTAAATCACTGCTTCTAAACATTCGAGCAGCCCAATTTAATTTACTGATCTTAATAAATTTTATAATATCTGGGTCTTTATAGCATTTATAAATTCCTGCGTTGTATGTACCAATCTTCAACAATCACTTTCCCTAACACCTCCAAGGATAGCCCTTAAAACCTTCCGCTCAAATATGCTCAAATGGACCTCATCAGATCTTGTCAAATTACATATTTCAGAGCCATTGACCAAAATAGATCTAATAAGGGTTTTATATAACAAAAATTTAGTTTTTCTGCTTATGAGCTGGGATTTAAACAGATGTCTTAACCCATAAAAGGCTTTATTGGCAGACAAAAATTATTTTTTTTATTTCAGGAAAGATATGATAATTATTAATAAGATCACTTTCAAGAAAAATTATACAGCAAAAATTGCTCCTTTTAAAGGAGACGTGGAATGAAAGATATGGTGTTAATAAAAAAAATTAAAGAAAAATTCAAAAAAAATTAATTCGCGTCCAAGAATAGTCTTTAAAATCTTCCGCTCAAATATATCCAAATGAGCCTAATTAGATCTTGCCAACAGCAGCTGTAAAGCCTTGGGTCTATACAGAGACAAACCATTCCAAGTTCCAACAGCCAATTCCGTTTCCTAACATCCTTATTCCTAGTTCCTAGTTTCAATCCGTCTCTTTTTATTCTCTTTACTATCTACTATTATTTGATAGTACTGATTAAGATGAAAAATCCAAAAACCAAACAACAAATATCTTTGTAATGATATATTAAAGAAAAGATTGTACTAAAAAAAATGTAAAAACTCTTGATGGATATCAAGATCAATATCATTCCACGACTACATTGACCCATCTGAAATACAAAAGACTTTGCATAAGCAAATAAACTACACTATAATCTCTGGAAGAAGGTAGTATTAAGCATTCCCAAGTGAAAGTCCGCATCTATCAATTGAATCTACAATCAATCATCTCCGAGATCTCGGCGCGCGATAACAACCGGCTGCCAAGAACAACTTCCCGGATTTCCATGGGACTGCATGAGTTATCAGATAATTTGTTTCAGCCAGTCCTGTTTGATTAAGTGGGAGATGAATCACGGCTCATTCGGGTGGTGTCAGCAGGCGCAATTAAAGCAAGGAGGCAAGAGACAGACATATGGCCCATTTAGAGCGACTTAATGCATCCTGTGATTCAGTCGACCACCCTCAAAGACGTCCACAGTCCCAACGACTAGTACAAATGAACAGATAAGGCACTGAAACTAATCAACTATTTCAAAACTTTTTCCGGAATGAATTTCACAATACATTCTGACTTCTTTATGTGCAAGTATAAAGACTCTAGTTTTGATGTGAAAACATCTGTAAAATCGCTGTGGGTAGCCGGTTCAGGATTGGAGAGTTCGAAATGCCAATAACTTAAAAATTATACATAATTTGGAAAATCTAAATATATTGTGTATAAAAAGGTTGGAGATTCTGGTGAAGATTGTGTGCGTGTGAAGTTAGTATTTCAATTCAAAAAACACTCCAATTACAATAAGTTGTTTTGTATTTCAAAGATTTTTTCCCCCTTTTATCCTCCCCGTTTCTTTTTGGAAGTTCTCGTGATATGTTAATTTCTCTACGTTGATTTCTATATCCAGTTTTCAAGAAATTTAACAAAAATTGAAGAAATCATTTATTCCAATTAGCTTTTATAACACACTAGCACAGAAAAAAAAAAATTCGATCGGAGATTTCCAGTATATACTATATTATACTTCAGGGAGTGGAAGAAATACAAAGGCATAAGAGGGAAGGGAAGAAAAAAAAAATAAAGATAGTTTCTTTTTAAATTTCGTATTGTGCATATCCTCTTAATTTTTTTTTTTTTATCTAATTAAACAAAAAATAAATAAAACGGAATCGTTGAAATTTGCAATTGATAAATCTAGGTAGGCAACGTTAACAAAATGGCTGTTTATACTATGTCATAATAATAGTTGACGAACATATATTAAATAAAATCTTATTATTAAATAAAAATATTTATAAATATTAAGCATTTTTTCATCACCATAAAAGTAATTATATGGAATCAGAAAATGTGCCTAAATATTACCCATCATATTATTACACAAAATATGTAACCCATCATATTATTACACATTCTTGTTCCACAGATACCTAAATTAGGTCACTAATATTTTGTCTTTGACATCCTCACATTCTCTTAATTTTATCAGGAAGCCAAAGAATTGCTCGAGGCGGGAAGGAGGGGAGAAGGATGATTTCATTCACGCGAGAGGCCATTCAAGAGACCGAATTGCGAAATGGCTCAAGAAAAACGAAATTATACGAGATAGCGATCGCTTTTGAGAAAATGGGACAGCAAATACCGACTTTATCTGGAAATGCCAATCATCAGACAAAGGAAGATGACACTTTCAAAAAATAAATAAAATCAATAAGATAAACAATAGTAATCTGGGGGGGAACGTGTTTGAATATTTATTCACTATTTGACTTGCATCAATTGAAAATTTTTAATTTCCAAAGCAATAATTCAAAACTTTGCAAATAACCAGATTTTTTTGTTTCAATTGAAAAATTAAAATACTTCGTTAATGAATGTTAATATAGGAATTTTTGAAAATACGTTTTATGCGTTGTTGTTTTTTAAGTGAATATGTTTAACTAGGTAAAAATTGGTCAAAAGACAGCGTTATGTAATGCGTTAAAAGCAATAATTCAAATAACTTTAACAATATTGAAGAAGGTCGTAAATTATTTGAATGCATCAAGAAGTTTTGAAGGAACCAACAGCTTAATTTAATGGTTTATTTACTTTTGCACTCTCATACACAAGATAATACTTCCATCATATATATATACATATAGTCGTTAAGATTTAATGCCTAGCTTTTCAGGGCAAATTTTTCAAAACATACAGCATATCATTAATGGCCTACTCAAGTTAAGAAAAGTTTGTGCTTTTGGCTTCTATGAAATATTAGAAGCAAAACTCGATTCAAATATATACATTGTTGTGAAAAGATCATTTTGCTTTAAAACAAGAAATTCAACACAATACATTGAAATTCTGCACGGCCTGATGGCCAATTGGCTAGCGCTCTGGTCTTTGGTAACACAGGTTTCAGGTTCAAATCCTGGCGGTGGCATGGATGTTAGTGAGTGGTACGAAATCCACTTTCAATTGTAGGTCCCGTTCTGTTTAGCTCTCGTGAGCATAAGATGACCGTAGAGTAACAAACCAAACCAATCGAAATTCTGTGGATGATGCAATGATGTTTCTGGTATATATTTATTATAGGCGTGAATAGAGTAATTGTTAATTAAAAAGAAAAAAGCTTTTAACAGACACGTAATTCGGTGTATTTTTTTACTTGATCCAGGGTATTTTTTGTTGAGGAGCCACAATTGGAGCAACTAAAATAAATTTTAACAATATAGATAAATCAGCACAACTCGTATGATTGCGATAGATAAATCTGTATGAAACTCACAAATAATGATATGAGAAATAATTAATATGAGGAAACTGGATTGAATCGAGCAAAGCCAGAGATAAAAATTGAATCTTAAGGTTAAATGCGTGCGTATCAAAGATAACTTACATAATTAAAATACCCAATCTAGATTAAATCGTTATCTTAACGTTTTTAAAATGCCACACGCGAAGAAGATAATAGTTTGGCGGCTTTTGTCTTCTACTCCAGTTCGTCTAATTTTATAAACAGCCTTTCTAAATATGGACGATTACTGACACCCTTTCGCATCGCATTTTATCACGTTTCTTCCTCATTCTTCGCGTATGATGGGATTAAAAGACAGTTATTAATATGCTAGTTTACAACATGCAAAGGAGGAATGCTCGCTTCCTCAACTGAAGTGAAATGAATTTTTTTTTTGTTTAATAAAAAAAATAGAAATAAAATAAAAATAGTCTGCTAAATAAACCAGTTTTTTCTGGAAAAAGAAATGTTCTTGAACAGTTTTAATCATTCCCAACAACAATAAATAAACAAAAATCACAATAATTACTATTACAAAAGTTTATTAATACAAATGTTAGAAATGTCCTTTATTATTATTATTTTTTTTAATACTGTTGCACATTTTCCTGATTGGTGTCAATCCTGAAACTAGATTAAGGGTGTCAAAAAATCAACTTAAAATATTTTAGTTTAACGATTTGGTCCTCATTGGAAGAAAAAAACTCATTTGAAGACAAAAATTATACTTAAAATATTGTTAATTTAACGATAATTAAACGTAAAAATTTTTTTAAATGTGCAATTTACGATATTCATGACGGAAAATAAGTAGAACTGTTGTAGCATAAAGATCTTTGATTGCTTTTCGAAATTTGTTTAAAGCTTTAATATAATGCAAGACGTTATAATCTCTGAAATGACGGTGGTTTATTCTTTTATAGAATATTCATTGGATATATTTATGAGCTTATACCCTAAAGCAAAACTTTCCTAAAAATTCAGCCAAAACTGTTTAACATACGTCTAAATTTACACCTTTTTAATATATCAAATACAAAGATAAGTAAAAAAAAAAAAAAATAAGCTGTTAACACAGTAATAGTTCAAAATTGATCTGTATTAATGAAAAATATAACACAAATGATGAATTCAGAAATACTTAACGCATCAATTCTAATCTTTGAAAACGATACCTTTAATTCTAAATTAAAAACGCACGAAATCAATTTTGTGAAGGTTTGTAGAATAATTTGGGACTGATGGCCGAGTGACTAGCGCTCTGGCACTCGGTGCCACAAGTTTCGTGTTCGAGTCGAGGCTGTACCATGAATGTTTGTAGTGGTTCAGAATCCACTTTAAACCATATGTGTTTAATATGACCGTAAAGCGTTGAGAGTAAGGCTGGAAACCCTACATCATAAAAAAAAAGGAAACATCTCATGTCTTGAAATCTACCAGTGGGCATACGGACTTGGCCCACCATGGGGCTGTTGCGCCATCGATGATGATTGCAATGTAAGAGTACTTTAATTATAGATTATGAAAAATTTCATTAATGTTTTAATTCAAATAAAAGCAATATATAACATATGAAACATTTTAATAATTCATAAAAAATTTTAAATTTATATATTGTATGAATAAATTTTTGTATATAGATATATAATTATTGTATATTGTATTTATATTATAGTATGTAAAAATATACAATAAACACAAAATTAATACAGCTAATAATCATCAAATAAGCTATCATTTTAATGTTTATTATTTTTTTTTTTAAATAATACTTGTTAATTTAAAATCTGTAAGATAGCGGAGGAAAAAAAAAATCATCTTTTAACGGAAATAAGGGTATTTAACGGAAAGAGATGATGAACGAAACAAGCGATTAAGAAGCTACAACCACATAAGAAGCCAAAGAAGATTAAGATGAGCTTGATCTAAAATAATTAGTCCTTGTCGAGATGAATTTTATATTAGTATGTTGTCTGATAAATCTGCCCTAAATTTTCAACAGATTAATGTCCAACGAAAACTTCATCGAATACACTGAAATTTTGAAACAAGATGGTTTTAACATCAGACCTCACTTTGACATACACAAAAGGAAAGATTGACTTTTGTCGCCAACTTGACGAATTTTGGCCCCACTTTTATTGACGTATAACTATCTCAACAACAGAACTTTAAGCAGTAGTAATTAATGTAGAGTAATTGTACAGTAATTTAGGACCTGATGGCCGAGTGACTATCACTCTGGCGTCATATGTTTCGGGTTCGAGTCCCAGCGGTTCCATGAATGTTTGTAGTGGTTAGGAATACATTTTAAACCGTAGGTCCCGGTCTAATAAGATTGTAAAGCGTTGGGCGTAAGGCTGGCAACCCTACATCATATATAAAAAAGGGAAACATCTCCTGTTTTGAAATCTACCAATAGGCAGACGGCCTTGGCCCACCATGGGGATGTAGAGTAATTTAGACTACTTTAATTATAGATTATTGAAAAATTTATTGATATTTTAGTTAAAATAAAAGCAATACATAATATACGAAAAAAAAATTTATTTTAATAGAAATTCATAAATATATATTATTTGTAGTAGTGTAGTGTTTATGATATATCTTTTAATGTTAATTAACTTTTTAAATTATACTTCTTTATTTAAAATAGTTTTTTTTTTTTTTATGTAAAAAAAAATCATCCTTTATGCTGATGTATTTAACGGACATAACAGATGAACGAAACCGCAGATAACAGATGAACCGCATAAGAAGCCAAAGAAGATTAAGATGAGCTTGATCTAAAATAATTAGTAATATACAATTCATTTCGACAAGGACTATGTTATCTGATAAATCTGCCCTAAATATCCGATAGATAAAAGTCCAATGAAAACTACAGCGAATACATCGAATTTTGAAACAAGATAGTCTTAACATCAGACCTTAAGAGAGATTGACTTTAGTCGCCAACTTGACGAGTCGCTAGTCCCGCTTTTATTGACGTATAACTATCTCAACAACAGAACTTGAAGCATATCCGATATCAATCATGTCAGACATTCATTTAAAAAAAATAAAGCAACCCCAACAGGACTCGAAAATATTCCAATTTCTGGAAGGGGTGGAGACACAGTCTAAAATAAGACCACTTTCCGTGATGGATGTGTGGGCAGAAAGACAAATGAGGACGAAGACCAAATAAAAAACAATCCGAGAAAACACTCCATTGAGAATGGGCGCTTTTATTACTCTCGCAAGAAAAAAAAAAAAAAGAAAGAAACACGTCAAAACAGAATAGCGTACCATCTTTCATTTGTTTTTGCACTTTTATGATAGGGCTATCAACTTTCCTAGCGGTAGAAATTTTTTATTACTTTTCTAAGGCGATCTGGTTTATAGTTATGTTCACAAGGTAGTGGGGTATCAAAAATCAACTGTATGGGCTAGTGAATAGATAATAGAATGTTAAGTATATAAACAAATGAAAATGTGTTTTATGATGAAGAAAATGTATATTAAAAAAGGTACTTCTACGGTGAATCAGAAAATGTATATTAAAAAGGTACTTCTACGGTGAATCAGAAAATGTTATTAAATAACATGTTCAATCTAAAGGTCCACAAATATTTTTATATACTTGTATGTACAATTTAAGAACAATTACTTTATTTTTTGGATGACTCACGGCAAAAACTATTAAAGAAAATTTTTTAAATCTGAAGATGAAATGAAGAAATTAAATAATTGAAATAACAAATCTAGAAAATTTTTCAATAGGTATGTGCGTGCGCGCCTGCGTAAAGCAAAAAATAAAATTAGAACTTAATATGGGTAGAGATAATATAAAAATAACAACAGTGTAATATATTTTATGCATATAAATTAACCTTTGATATGAAAAAGTACGATTAGAATCACGAAAACAGTGTTATATTGGTTAATTTTATAAACTTTCAGGGAAGAAAATATTACCCTCCTATGGCCTAAATCTGCCATATTACAATCGAATGCTTGGCATTAAATGAAGAACGTATTTACGTGAAATAATAAATTCTTTGAAAAATTCCAATCAATTTTTGAAAGGGATCTTTCAAATGCTTTCTGCTTATCCAACATCAGTAATAAGAAATTTAAATGACTTATTAAAAAATATGCAAATTCACCGTCGTTTGATAGAAAACAAGATCTTTATGTTACAAATCGAAAAAAACAAATTATTTATTTATTTCTTTAAATTGAAAAGAAGGAAAAGAATCCTATTTTGTCACAATACCAAATATAAAACAGATGATTTATCCTACAATTTTTACGAAACGATGGCAAGTAATTGCAAGGAATTATGGTTTCAAGTGCTATTCCGAAATGTCCGAAGTCGTAAAGCAAAATGGCCATGTAATTGAATTTCGTAAGGAAAGCCATTAACGAACGCACTTGAAACTGTTCCACATTACCGCAGCGAATTTTTATGTGGATGATGTTTGTAATTTGTGGTCTTAATGCAAAGACATGACAACGGCCTGTAAAGGCCTGACACTTTAATGGAGTTGGTTCAGAATTCACCTTCTTCCAAACCACATTGTGGTGGTCACTTAAAAATACAATAAAATTTAATAATGGTATCTTCCTACTTCCTTTAAAGTCAGTTTAAATATCAGATGTTAAAAGTGATGTTTGCAAATGTAATTTAAAATTCACAAAGTGTTTCATCAATTGGGAAAACTATCTTGTACATTTAAAGGGCCGTTTTAAAATTTGTTTTGCGTATCAAAATGAGTTAGGATTTACTAAGGAAAAAGTCAAGCTTAAGCATTATTAAAGTAAACATATTTAACCTTTACTAATTTGCATGCTATGTGTTACAGTAAACTGTTATAAGAGCTATTTATTATTAAAATAGAACACGAGGTCAAAGCAAGTTCGATAGTGTTACAGTAATAATGGCTAGCCAGTCCACCACGAAGCTGCTTTAAATAGGATGTAGCTGCTAATGTAAGTAAGCGGAAAAAATTTTAAATTACCAGGAGAAAACATTGTTTCTTGTATAATGATTCACATATTGAAGATTCACTGAATACGGTACTACTACGAGAATCAGGACAGTTAACACGATGAGGTTTGGTTTGTTGCTACAGTTATCATTGTACGCACACGCACGAGGGCTAAAAAGACGGGGACCTAAAGTTTACCTGGATTCCGAATTACTAACAAAAAAACCATACCACCGCCAAGGATTCGAACCTGAAGTCTGTGATACCAAACGCCAAAGCACTACTCACTTGGCCATTAATACATTGAGGTTCCACAAAATGCAATATGAAGATTTGGTTTGTCGCTCTACGGTCACTTTCAGCACACTTTGGACTAATTAGACCGGGATCTAGAGTTCAAAGTGGATTCCGAACCACTAACAAACATCGATACCACAACCGGAACTCAAACCTAAAAGCCTGTGATACCAAAGGCCAGATCGCTAGCCACTTGACCATCTAGGCCCACGCAATGCGAAGAAGTTTTTACAAAATTATGGACATTTAGATACAGAATTTCTCATTCAAAAGGTCTTCAAGTATGCATTTTAGCTAATCGTTCAGATGGCACTGAGTATAATGTGAACACTTAAGTAAGAATAAATTTTTAAACAATTGTTTTTTTTTTTATCAAATGTTATTAATTTTATTTTGAGATGGAATAAATCTTTTAACTTCATTTACGTTCACAATTACATTAATTGAAAAAGACGAAAATATGAAATATCGCAAACCAGATTAGTAAATTACATGTAAAAAAGTTCAATTTCAAATAAGTTGGTCATTGCAATAATTGAAGATTTTTTTTTTTTTATGTGAAATTATCAAATGGCTGAACTGAAATTTGATTAGAAAATAAATTTGTTTTCTAATCGAATCTATTTTTTTCTTGTTCTTTTTCTAATGCAACTGGCAACTGTTTTCTTTATGCCATAAGCAAGGGCTGCGACTACCCAGGGAGGTACGTGTAGCTCGAAGATATGCCACGGACGCGAGTAGCACTACCCCCAGCAGCGCTCTACGATCATATTAAACGGGGACCTATGTTTATTTTAAATATTTTTTAGAATACCATTTATTTAATTTTTAAAACTTTTATTTTTTATCCAAATACTAACATTTAAGCAGTTAATTAAAATTGTGGATTTGATTATATATGAATTAAGATGAGGTGGTTAGGGATCTATCCACATTGGTACTCCGTAATCGGTACGCCAGTTGCCTACGGTTTAAAGTGGATTCCGAACCACTAACAAACCCATGCTATCCCCTTGTCTCGAACCAGAAACCTATGGTACCGAGCCACTTGGCCATCAGGCCCCACTCTAATCAAATCTCAAGTTCGAGGCCTCAAATTTCTAGAAGTGAATATTGACAACAATAATTTTAAAAGAAAATGTACGTAAAATAAGAATTTATTTCTGCAAAATAAACTTGAAAAAAATTTATCTATATCTTTTAATTCTTTATAAATTTTATCGTAATTCTAGCTCTTCAATAGAAAAACGTATGTAATAGTAAAATAATAATCGGGGAAGTTCACGGAGGCAGCGCATTAAGGAATACGCTACAGCTCAATTTATAGCTTTTCACAGATTAGAAAAATCCAACTCAACTAAGTATCTAAACTAAGCCATAACACCATGAACTTTCTCACATACGGAATCTTGATTGATAAGTGACAGACGTTTCAAGAGACACGGTTGGCTTGACACACCGCAACGAATACAGGGAAAAGATTGAACTTTTTGTAAAACGGAACAAAGAAAATAAAGGATTTAAACCGTAAAGAGATTAATTTCTTTTTTAAATTGAAGTTTCGTAGTGTTTTTATTTTTTCCCTCTCAAATATTTATTTCCCGATACTTTTGATGGCTTTAGTTTTTAAATAAATCACGTATATTCTTTATAGCAACCTTGCCGGCTTTGATATACGAACATTCGTATAACTTAGGGGTGGCCAACCGAAATGATCTTGCGGGCCTCGTAGGAAATGCCTCATAACTCCGCAGGCCGCATGTAAAATTGTATATCCCCTTATTAGATTTAAATTTATAGATATTCTTTTGAATTGTAATATGATGAATTATTATTGTGTTTACTTTTATTCTTACATGTAAACATAGATAATACTAAACGCACATTGTAAAGAAATATATAACACAAAAATGAAATATATAAATATGAAAGAAATAAAAAAAAATGAAATCATTAAAAATATTTTACTAGTGCGATATGTGTTTCTCCACTCTTTCTCTTGGCTTTTTGCAAATCGATTTATCATGAATTCGCAGAATATAATTTAATTATTCTGCAAACTGATAAATAAAACAATATCTTTCATATATTAGCAAGAATATTATTTTAAAACCAAAGTTAACTTTTTCACATAATTTCGACAGTTCATTTTTGAATATATGGATGCACACATTTATGTATTTTTAAATACATCAGTTTTCACTACTTTGGCCATTATAAAATATATTTTGTAAAACTGCGATAAATCTCACGGGCCGCAAAAATATTCAAGGAGGGCCGCGTGTTGGCCAACCCTGGAATAACTTAAGCATTGCATTTTCCACCTCAGTAATTTTTTTGAAAATGGGAGGTCATTGATTTATTAAAGGAACTTTTTATTTCAGCTTACAAAGAGGGAAATAAAAAAAAAAAAAAAAATCTAGAAAAAAAATAAACATTCGCATATTTTAAAAAAGTTTTAGCCGCTTTTATAAGTCACAAAAGAGAGAGCACGCGGATTTTAAAAACGAAGATAGTATTATCTAAAATGTAGAGAGTAAATATTTGCTATCAGTTTTTATCGCCACCTGGCTTTTCAACGCCCACGAAGAAAAGATAATGAACGAAAATTTTCAGAACTTTTCACTGTAACCGTTAAAACCACCAAACGATTTTCTAGTTGTATGAAAAGGAATAAATGAATTCAATTAAACAAAAAATGTGTTGATAATGCCTGTTGATATACTTAAAATCTGATTCTTATAAAAGAATATAAACGTGATAGTCTTATTGAATAATTGATAGTCGATAGTTTTGGTAATTTGTAATTTCGTAAACTTTAACATTAAAGCTATTAAGTTTTAATATTAAAATATGTACTTTTCCTTTTTAATATTTGCAAAAAAAAAAAAAATTGATGTCTTTTCTAACTGAATTATAAGATTATGCAGGCAAGTGAATTGTTTATTTGGATGACTTATAGCAGATATATCACACGAGCCAATAACATCAAAATGTTGAGAAATTAAAATAATTTTAAAAATTAAGATTCTTCAAAGCCCTACATAAATTTTATAAAATCTACCAGTAAGAGTTTTCTCGTGTTTTTTTTTTTTTTTTTTTTTAATTGAGTAAAGTTTAAAAAAAAACCTTTTTAAAGGGTTAATTACGTCGAAGGCAGATCGTATTGACCATTTTTCCTGTAAGCAGCCCAAAGTGGACTGCACCGACAAACGCTGTTACTCGTTTAGCACTACCCAGGGGGCACGTATAGCTTGAAGATATGCTACGGACACGAGTAACACACCGGGGGGTAACTACTACGCCAGTAACACTATCCTATTAGACCGAGAACTACGGTTTAAAGTTGATTTTGAACCACTACAAACATTCATAGCACTGCCGAAGACTCGAACACAAAACCTGTGGTACCGAGCGCCAGAACCCTTAAAAAAAATTTTTCTTTTGCTGTTTCACTTTTTAAACTCATTAGCTCTCTGCAATTGGTTATTCATTTGTAGTTGAAAGTATAAAATCACTGCAAATAGAATTCAGAAGTAAGGAATAAATGCTAAAGATAACTATAATTCTGATATGAAATATATAAATAAAATGTTTAAAAATACATATAAGGCCGATAAGGGAACGTTATACTAAATCCCAAAGTCAAATATTTTCTCATCTTTTTCCTTCAAAATATAGTATCCGTTATTAATAGCAACGGCATCACGCTTTTTCCCCCACGTGGGGATTCGGAGTAAAAACAATCCAAGGCAGTTAGTTTGGCGCGGAAAGAAAGAAAAATATCGCTTCACATCGACCCAAACAAAATATTCTCGCCGAAAACAAAGCGCGGTATTGTGTTACAGAGACACGCGCTTCCAGGATTCCGAACCAGGTCACAAAAAGTCCCCTTCCCCTGGCTCCCATCCCAACTGGCAGTCACAGGAACCAAAAAGGTGACATTCAAAAATGAAAAGAACAAATAAATCGTAAATATGCGAGCGGTTCTTCACCATTTTGTCCCCTCACTTTTCTTTTCCCACACTTCTGAGAGACCCGTGGAGTCTCAAGGACTGAGTCAAGATTGACTCAGAACCACCACTACAAAAGCATCAGTGTCTACATCCAACCGCACCCACCTTCCCAAAACATAGTAAATTGTTAAAGATACACTCATTTTTCGTCAAGTATTGTAATAAACAATGTTTATACTTCTGTGTCCAAAAAGTAAGGCCAATTTTCAATTTAAATTTCCGGCTTATGGGAATTTCAATTTTTTCTTTTTTAGGTTTCTGGCACCGTCCTTGCCATCTGTGTGAAATTTGATGTCATTAGTTTTGAGTGTTCATTAGTATTTGAGTTACGCTTGGCTTTGTGAGATGCTAAACCTGATTCCGGCGAGATTTATGAAATGTCTGAAAGAATTGAGCAAAGAACTTGCATTAAATGTTGTTTGCGGAAACGTTTAGGAATGCAGCAGAAGGCATTCGCAGAGTATTCCTATATCGGAAAGAAATGTTTACAAGTGGTATAAACAGTTCAAAGAAGGCAGAACGCGTTGAAGACGAAGGGTCCTCTGGTCGACCATCCACCCTCAACCGATGACTTCAAGTCCAAAAAAATTAAAGATTTGGTGCTTGCAAAACCGTCGAGTTACAATTACAGACCATGATGATGATGTTGGAATTTCAAAAGGATTTGGTCCATCTTATTTTGGGCCCAAAACGCGTCAAATCTCGATTGGTACCGAAAACACTGAATGATAAGTTTATCTCACCTTTGTATTGATTCTTTAGTGACTTTTTCGCCAAAATGAAACTCATATTCACAACCGCCGTATTCACACACCGTGCGACTTCTGGCTATTCCCTAAAGGCAAAAGACACCCGGGGACATCGTTTTGAGTCGACGGAAGAACTCAAAGTAAATCTTTTTTTGGCGTTAGAAGGTATCATACAAAAATGAGCTTTAACGCTTGCGATGTATTGAGGTCCACGGGCAGAAGCGAATTCCAGCGTAAGTGCATTGTCTAATCCGGAAGACGGCATTACTTTGAAAGGCGAGGAAATGACCAAGAAGGAAGAAGAACAAATAAAAAAGGTTAGAAAAAAAAATTGAGGAAGTGCACTTTTTGGCACGAATGTCTAGGGGGCCCATAGTGGTGTCTCAAGGTTTGAATCAGAAACAGTAAC